>SMDT01001961.1:0-61052 GCA_005392925.1 Aquilaria sinensis | reverse complement strand
ATCTAAAGAACCAGGGCACTATTTGTGCCCGAGATCATAATGCCCCTAAACAACATCACAATGGTCCACTTGGCACTATGACTATCTTCATTATCTTTCCTTAAGATTCTAAGACATCTTCTCATAGGATTAACAAAAATTAGCTTAGAATCTTTGACATCTATACCTTACTTTATTGTTTGCTAGAAGAAGTAGCTTAGCGACAATCCAGGCCTCCACATAAACCTTTGGTTGACGTAAGCATGAATCCCTTACAACCCAAGCTTAGATTTCTTGTTCCCAACTAAATTTCTACTTTTCTTGGCCTAAATTTGCTTTCAAACTCCCCTACACTTTATTTTGAACAATAACCCAACTGGGCAAATATTCACTTTCCACTTTTGCAGGCAAGAAGGCTAGCCATGGCAAGCATTCAAAAACAAGGACAAATGCCCACTTTGTTACTTAGTGTTTCTTACATGTTCCAATTCTAACCTAACTTTTGCAAAAATTTCACTTGAACCTTGTAGTCTTACCTGTAAAGCTTCTCAAGTCTCCAATTAAGCCCTTTAGTTTAATTAACAAATAATTCACTTCATAACTCCTACCTTAGGTTCAATTAAAGGCCTAAGGTTTCTAGGACCCAAGAAATGAAACTTACATTCCTTTTCAAGCAAGTCATCCAATTTTCACATCTGCTATTCTAACCTTATTGGCTAACTTGCTATACAAGTTATCCAATACATTTGAACCATAACCACATTATTTTCAAAGGACAAATGCATCAATTTCCCTCTCTTAAAAAATTTGGTCAAGCAAAATTTTCAAGTAACTTGGGAAACAAATAAAGGTATTGCTTTATGTTACTCTCAGTTTCTCAAGTTACATCTTCTTCTAAGTAACGTGTCCATTGGACCTTCACCATAGGTATTAGTTTGCTCATTAACTTTCTAACATCTCTGGCTAGGAAGCTCAAAGGCTTTTCTTTATAGCTCAGATGATGTGTTAGAGGTATGTCTTGCATAGGTACAATATGTTTCTAATCATGTAAATACCTTTTTAGTGTAATCACATGGAAGATGTTATGGATATACTCCATTTCAGAAGGTAAAGCTAGCTTGTAGGTTACTACCTTTACTTTTTTTTAAGACCTCAAATGGCCTTATGTGCTTGAGGGCTAGCTTTCTTTTCTTGCCAAATCTCACTAAAGCCTTGTGCAACTTTTCATTGACTTGTCCAAAAATCTTCCATAGGTTAGCATCTTCTTTTTTAGCCTTCAGAATCTCATCAGCCTTACACAACTTGATTGTTAGCACCATGAATTTGATTTTCCTTTTAATGTTGCCACTTCGTGGCCAGCATGCTCAAATTATTAGCCCATTTTTTTCTACATGTTCTCTTACCCTTAACACTTCATTGTACCTTCTACGTAGGGCATTGGCCACCTCATTGCCTTTTCCAGTAGTATAGCCTATGGTGCAATCAAAGTCCTTAACATATTTCAAACTCTTATGATCTGTAGGAATTTGAAAAGTACTACACAAGAGACAATGTTTCCATTATTTAAGTGCAAATATCATAATAGCTAGTTAAAGATCATGCACAGGGTACTACTTTCATGTAACCTCCATTAAATCGATCTATAAGCAATTACTTGGTTATCTTGTATTAGAACACACCCTAATCCTGATGATGAGGCATTTATGTACACTGTATAAGGTTTTGATGGATTAGGCAAGGTAAGAATGGGTGATAAAGTTAATCATTTCTTTAGCTGTTGAAAATTTTTCTTACATTTCTAATTCTATTCAAACTTCTTCTTCTACCTAGTCAATTAAGTTGGTAGGGCTACAAAAATAGAAAACTTATGAACAAATCTTCTATAGTAGCCTCTCATTCCAAGAGAACTCCTTATTTCTTTTACGTTCTTAGGTTTGTCCTACTTTGACACAACTCTTACCTTCTCAAGGTCTACTTCAATATTCTAGAAATGGCACTTGCTTAGTGATGCCCATCAGCATCTTCACTGTATGACATGTTGAGACTGGGGGGACTTCTGATGAAGGAGGAACGCCTGAAGAGAAGGTTGCCCAGGGGAGACCACCCACAATGCTCAAAGAATAAAGGTTAGGAGGTCCCGGGAGTGTTTTTCCAGGGAGGAGCCTCCGACGCCCAAGTCAGTGTTTGAAGGAGGAAGGTGAGTATGAAGCAAAGAGATTCTTGCCTTTTTCGGGTGTGTAATTCCCCTTTTCTGAGGCCACTTCCTTAATATATATAGGTGGATGTGACCCGTTTAGATTATGACACGTGTTCGGTTGGATAAAACCTGTACATCTGGGCGTGGGGGCCCCTAACCGACTGCAAGCCGCTCGGGTCAGAAGCCTAGGTCGGAGTAGGCCTGGGTGATTGGACGTGTGTGGCAGCAGCGTGTCAGAGCACATATAAGGGCGGCGTGTTGCGTACGAGGATGACATGTCAGATGCTCCTTAATTGTTTTTGCCATACTCCCAAGGTCCCTTCGGCCCTTTTCCCGACATTATCTCAGCAACCCGGGCCGAGGTACCCATTGCCGAGGTCGAGGCCCTGAAGAAGGAGATGAAGAAGAAGAAGAAGATGAAGAAGCTGGAGAAGGAGGTCACCGACTTGCAAAATGAGGTGGAAGACTTGTCTGTTGAGTTAGACAAGGTTAACCAAATGACCAAGGTTGGCTTTCAAGATGGCTTTTGTCTAGCTCGACACCAAGTTTTGGAGAAATATCAAGACCTCGACCTCTCCTTCCTAGCTGCCTTGAACATCCCCGAGGGGCCTCGCTGGACCTGGTCAAAGATTGAGCTCCTCAACTTGCCCTTTGCCGCTCCTTCGGCACCGAAGGCCGTAGTTAAGGACACTGGGGATAGAGCATCTCATGGCGCCGGGGTCCCTTAGATGTTTTAGGGCTTTGTCTTCTTCTTTTTCTTTGTATTTTTCTTCTTGTAATCTCTTTCTTGTAATAAGGTCTTCTCAATGATATTTTTACTTCCTTTAAAAGTTGGTTAAGTCTCTGAGCAATGGTCTTTGCTTCCAAGGGTTGTTTTGCCTTCTTTCGGTCTAGGACACTTGAGAAGATATTTTTTGCTCTTTTTGGCAACCGCCTTCGGACAAACGCTAACTTTTGATGAATATCCTTTGGCAAAGTTTGGCCTTTTTTATCCGCCACATTCAGCGGACACGCCTTTCAGAGAAATGACTCCCACCGACTTTGGAAGGAATACATGGTTTTCAGAAGTACGTACTTGAGCCTTGTTTGGCGAGAACTCTTAGGTGGAGTCATTTTTTTTTTTACAATTTTTTGCACTTAGAAAAAATTTCTAACTTGTACAATTTCCTATCAAAATTCTAAGCGTAGAATTTCTTCAAGGCGTCAGAGTGCCATGTATTTTTCAGTTCTCCACCTTCATTATTGTCAAGCTTATAGACTCCGTTTTGAACCTCATAAAGGACCAAATAAGGCCCTTCCCAGTTTGCCCGAAGTACCCCGTGAGACGGCCTTCGGGGTTCAAACTCAGCCTTTCGGAGAATGAGGTCTCGCATCCTTATTCCTTTTTGCTTGACGCGCAGGTTTGTAGCTATAGCCACTCTTTACTGAAAGGCTTTACTTCTAAGTTCAGTCATTTCTCTGTGTTCGTCAATTAAGTCAAGCTTAGTTCTTAAACTGAGGTTATTCCCTTCCTCGTCGAACACTTGTACCCTGACTGATGGCTGGACCACCTCGATAGGAATAATGGCCTCTGTACCGAAGACGAGCGAGAAAGGTGCCTCCCCCGTGGCCCTTCGGGGTGTTTTCTGATAGCTCCATAGCACACTAGGAAGTTCCCCTGGCCATTTTCCCTTTGCTGCCGCCAACCACTTCTTCAGACCATCTTTTACGGTTCTGTTAGATACCTCTACTTGTCCGTTGCTCTGAGGATAAGCTACAGGGGCAAAGTGCATTTTTATCCCAAGGTTGGTGATGAATTCTTGGAATCCCTTGTCGATAAACTGGGAACCATTATCAGCCACTATCACCTTCAGTATGCCGAATCTGCATGCAATGCTATTCCAGATCAATTTTTGTATGTCCTTTGTCGAAATGCTTGTTAGGGGCTCTGCCTCGACCCATTTAGTGAAGTAATCCACTGCAACCACGTAGAACTTCACTCCTCCAGGTGCTGTTGGGAGTGGCCCGATGAGGTTAATGCCCCATACTGCAAAGGGACAGGGGCAGTTGACCGAGGTTATCGATTCCGAGGGTAACATCTGGATGCTGGCATGTCTTTGGCAATTACCACATTTCTGGATGAATTGCCTTGCGTCCTTTCTTAGGCTGGGCCAAAAGTACACCTAGCGGAGTATTACTCTTGCCAGGGCGTTAGTTCCAATGTGGGAACCACAAGCCCCCTCGTGGACTTCTTCCAGAACAGTCCTAGTGTCATCTTCGCTAACACACCTTTGCAGCGGACTTGCATACCCCTGTCAGTATAATTCTTCCCTAATTAGGAAATATCGTCCAGAGCGTCTTCGCACTTTTGTTGCTTCGCGAGGGTCATCAGGAAGCTCCGAGGTTGTAAGATACCTTTTGATAGAATTTTTCCATCCTTTTTCCGAGGTTGCTATGCTCATTATTGCTATCCTCGGATGGCTTAATACCTCAGTGGACTTTCTTGATTTTTCCAGACTATTCGCTTCAGTGTTGTCTTGGCGAGCCACGCTCTCAATGTACACTGCGTCGAATTCTTGAATGAGCTTTGACACGAGCTCGTGATATTTTGCCAAGGTTGGGTCCTTTGTAGTATAGTCCCCTGCCATCTGCCGGACCACTAGCTAAGAATCGCTATGGGCCTTCAGGCTTCTTACGCCAATTTTTCTAGCAAGGCGTAACCCTGCTATGAGGGCTTCATACTCTGCCATATTGTTGGTGACATTAAACCCGAATTTGATGGCCTTCATGACTTCCATACCCTCAAGGCTACGAATGATTACTTTAGCTCCCTAGTGCTCGGCGCCGGAGGCCCCATTTACAAACGGAGTCCACTCCGGTTCACTTTTTCCGGGGTTTGGTTGACCATCCTCGACAATGGGTACTTCGGCAATGAAATCCGCCAAAACTAGAGCTTTTATTGCTTTCCTCGGCTCATAGGTGATATCATACTCGCCGAGCTCTATGCACCATTTGGAAAGCCTTCCTAAATGGTCTACCCTCTTCATGATATCCCGAAGAGGTAGGTTACTTTAGACAATAATGGAGTGGCCCTGGAAGTACGGGTACAGTCTTCTACTTGCAAGCACCAGGGCGTAAATAACCTTTTGTACCAGGGGGTACCTGACTTCAGCGCCATGCAGGGACTTACTCACATAGTATACTGGCCATTGTTCCGCCCCCTCTTCCTTCACAAGAACCGAACTTAGTGCTTTTTCCATGACTGCGAAGTATAGTACGAGGGGTTCCCCTTCTCGTGGCTGCCGGAGTGTTGGTAGATGAGCCAGGTAGACCTTAGGCTCTTCCCAGGCCTTTTGGCAGTCTTCGTTCCAAGGATGCACATTGCTTTCGAGGTTGCCACCATTTTTTCCTGCCTTGGTGGGGACCTTAAAGAATGGTCGGCAGCGATCCCTATATCTGGAGATAAACCTGCTAAGGGACGTTATTCTCCCTGTCAGCCTTTGCACATCTTTCATTGTGGCAGGAGTTCGGAATCCTAGTAGCGCTTTGACCTTTTCCGGATTGGCATCGATACCCCTTTCTGACACCATAAATCCGAGGAACTTACCCGCGCTTACGCCAAAGACACATTTTTCGGGATTCAGGCGGATTCTAAAAGTTCTCAGTTGCTGGAAGGTTTCCTCCAAGTCTGTGATGTGACTGCTAGGCACTTTGCTCTTAACTATCATATCATCGACATAGACTTCCATGTTCCTCCCTATTTGGGCATTGAAGACTTTATTCATTAGCCTCTAGTAGGTGGCTCCTGCGTTTTTAAGCCCAAAGGGCATTCTGATGTAGCAATATGTACCAACTTTGGTGATGAAGGCAGTTTTTTCTTCATCTTCGGGGTCCATCCTAATTTGGTGATACCCACTGAAGGCGTCGAGGAAACTCAAGAGACTATACTCGGCGGTTGAGTCCACCAATTGGTCTATTAGCGGCAAAGGATACGAATCCTTAGGACAAGCGTCATTCACATTTCAGAAGTTGATACACATTTGGAGCTTGTCGCTCCCTTCTTTTGTGGTAATAACCACATTGCTAAGCCATTCGAGGTATTTGACTGCCCTAATTACGCCTTCATCTATTAGGTGCTAAACTTTGGTTTTGATGAAGTTATTTTTGTGTGCCGAGAGGCTTCACTTTTTCTGACGGATAGGCCTTGCCTCTGGGCACACTTTAAGGCTATGCTGAATTATGTGAGGGTCTACCCCATGCATGTCCTTCGGCGAGTAGGCAAACAGATCTTTATTCATTAACAGGAAAGATACAAGTTTTTCCTTGTCCCCTTCGGCCAATTTTTTTCCTATTCAGGTATTTTGGCCTGGGAGGAGTTCTATATCTTCCGTTTCTATTTTTTCAGGACCTTCTGTTCCTTCTCCCTTTGGCTCTCCTGCGAGGATGATCTTCGCTCCCGTAGTCTGTGTGCAGTTTGTCGCCGGGGCCTTTCTTGCTTTGACAAATACTTTCCTCACCTCTCCTTGATCGATGAAGATCTCAGCATCTCCATCATTTGTGGCGAAGGTGACAGTCAAATACTTCACATCTGGGCAGATGTGAAGGTTTCCTTGTGTTTGCCTCCCAAGGATGGCGTTATATGACGAAGGGACATCTATGATGATGAACCTTGTCATTGTGGAGGCGAATAGCTCGTCTTTGTTTTTCAGTGAAATTCCTCTTAGCATCAGGGGAAGATCAATCCATCCGAGAACGGGGAGTTTGGACGGTCCCACTCTGAACGTAGGAGAAGTGACGAACTTGAGGTCGCTCCTTAAGATGCCCAAGCTCGGTAGCAGATGAGAGAATAAGACGTCAGCATTAGAACCATCATCAAGCAGTACTCTCTTGACGTCCCAACTCCCTATCCTTGCCATAACCAGCAGCGGATCATCGTGAAGGAATATTATGGTAGACCCATCTTTCCGAACAAGCTTTTTTGAGGGGTTACCGTATTCCATCACTGATATCTCCCTGGCTTTTCTTTTCGTTTCTGTCGATGGCAGTCCTGTGGTGATCATCTGTATTACTCCTGCCGGAGGTAGTGGACGTTTCCTGGGACTTTGATTCCATCGTCTGTCGGAGTCATAGTCCTCGTCATCTCCTTTCCCTTCCTCTTCCCTCCTTCCCTCCGGGAAAGGAATTCGCAGGAAACGCTGAAGTTGACCCTACTTTATTAGGGACTCTATGTACTTCCTCAGCTGGAAGCAATCCTCAGTATCATGCCCATGGTCCCGATGGAACTGACAAAACTTTTTCATGCTCTTTTTGTTGTCCGAGGTCATGGCCTTCTGTCGTTGAATTTGAGTTCCATGCCTTTCCATGGCCATGAGGATGTTTGTCCTTGTGGTGTTTAAGGGAGTAAAGGTTAGCGGCTTCTTTCCTCTGACCTTCCGAGGTCATCCCCCTAGTTCGGTTGGGTAGCGAGTTTGTTGGCTCGGCCCCTCGGTACAGACATGATCGAGCTTTGGGCCTCCCATCCTTAGCTCTTCAGCAGTCATGTGCTACTCAACCCTTCGGTAAAATTCTCCGAGGGTGTCCGGGGGGTCCTTAGAGAATTCGTAGAACAACTGGGAATCTTTTCGAAGTCCCCGTGTCATGGCAAGGATACGTATTTCTAGCCTGAAGTTCGGAACGCTCAGGGCTTTGACATAGTCGCGAATGGTTTCTCCATTCTTCTGCACTATGTCGAACATTTGAACTGGCATTTTCACCGTCAGCCTGCTTCCGATGAATTGCTACGTGAAAGCAGTAGACAACTCTTAGAATTCCATGATGGTTCCAGGGGCTAATGAGTTGTACCATGCTGTCACTGGTCCAGCGAGAGTGACCTCAAAGCACTTGACAGAGTGGCATCATCAGCACCGTGCAATACCATGCTGCGCTAATATTTGGTCAGGTGCGCCTGAGGGCCACTCCGGCCATCGTAGGTTTCTAAACAAGGCACCCGAAAGTCACTTGGCATGAGTGCTTTGACTACTTCTCGGGTAAATGGTGACTCGTCTCCGTTGAAGGTTTCTGACAACCTAGACCAGACGGGCTTCCGAGCTACCTGTCTCTCCACTCTTTCTAGCCTTTTTAGGATTTTTCCATAAGGAGTGTGGCATTGGGCTCTTCTTCTTGCTACCTCGAGGCCTCTGGCAATGGAGAGCAATGGCTTTTTTTTTTAGAGTAACTTTGGCACCGAGGAGATTGCAATTTCTTTTCTGGCGAAGAACTCCTTTGGCGGGGAGTCCCGGGCTACTTGAGCCTCGTTTCTCCAGTAGGCCGAACCCTGGGGGGTATATTTTCGGTCGAGGACTCATCACGTTGGTCCCCACTTCCCGAACTCCAATGAGTTGACTTTGGGCTTTTCTCCTGACAAGGTGCTGGTGAAGAGGGCCTTCGGCCCGAAGGCAGCTGTGGCCATCTTCGGTCTAGTTGCTACGTCATTTCAACCACAACGGAGTGCTAAAAATCATGCATGAAGCTCATGGTAATGGTCAGAGGACGTTCATCCTCAGGCAAGGAAGTCCCTGTGGGTTGGTCAGTAGCCGGTTGAACCTCTGGTGCATACAGGGACTTCGGGAGCCCCTTATCCTTGGAACGCCGAGTTTCAACGACGGCCACCTGGGAATGGATTCCCACAGACGGCGCCAAATGATGCCCATCAACATCTTCACTGTATGACATGGTGAGACTGGGGGGACTTCTGATGAAGAAGGAACGCTTGAAGAAAAGGTTGCCCAGGGGAAACCGCCTACAATGCTCAAAGAATAAAGGTTAGGAAGTCCCCGGAGTGTTTTTCCGGGGAGGAGCATCCGACGCCCAAGTCAGTGTTTGAAGGAGGAACGTGAGTATGAAGCAGAGAGATTCTTGCCTTTTTCGGGTGTGTAATCCCCCTTTTTTGAGGCCACATCTGTTACACCCGGAAAAGGCTAAATCACTAAGTCCCGGGTTAAGTGGATTAGTGGAATAAAAAGTTTCCTAATTTGGAAACTTAGCAATTAAATTGAGGAGACATGGAATTAATTAATGAATGGGCATTAATGAGTGTTGGACACTCTAGGAATTATGCTTGGCTTAGGCCAAGAGTTTTGGTGATGTAAATGGTGGAATTTGAAGTTAAGGGACTCAATTGCATAAAGGAAAGTTTTGTGGGAGGACTCAATTGCAAGGATTAATAAAGATAGAGGGCTAAAGGAGGGATTTGGCCATTTTTGCATGGAAATATCTCCATGGTCGGCCATCCCCATTAAATGAATAAAAAATTTACCTCCACTTTGATTAAAATAATCATCTCTTAAGTCTTGTCCCCCACTTGCCATATAATATAATATATTGGCCCATCATTCTTTGTCTCCCACTTTACATTATTTAATTCTCCCCACCATCACCTGTCCAATCAATACTTTAATGGCCATTTGACTTATTTTCCCACCCATTTGAATCAAATGGCCGGCCATTCCTCATAAATGTGCATTTGATATGTATTTTGGTGCATTTTCCCTTCATTTAGCACCATGACCGGCCACCCTCTTTGAATATACATTTAATATGCATTTGGAATGCATTTGAGCCTCATTTCACTCAAGTATAGCCGACCATCCACATTTCCCCCATTTCAAACATAACACTCATCTCTCTCTAGCCAAGAATGGTCTCCCTTCTCTCTAGAATTTCGTACTTTTGGCCATGGTTTTTCTCCAAGCTCTCTTCATCTTCTTCCTTCACTCTACCATTCGGCCATGACTAGAAACACTCATCCTCACACATGCAAACACATTTTCTTAGTGATTTCGTACTTCTAAACCCATCTAGAGCATGAATCAAGCAAGATGTTCAAGAAAACACTCTTGGAAGTTTCGGCCATATGGAGAAATTAGTGTTCTTGAGCTTCACTCATGAGCTCATGAACATGCATGGTGTTTCTAAGCCATGAGGGGCAAGAAAATCAAGGAAAACTTCAAGGAAGAACAAGCTCAAAATTCGGCCAAAGAAAGGTTGTAAGTGAACCAAGTTTTCTTGGTAATTTTATGTGTTTTTGAGCTAGATATTGCTCACTAATGTCTCGCCCATGTTGGATTTTTTCTAGAAAAGCAAGTTGAGCTTTCGGCCTTGTATTTTTGTGAAGGATACCAAGTTTTCTAGGTGATTTTGAAGCCATGCAAAGCAAAGGATGGAAGAACAACAAGAATGAAGATTCGGCCAAGTTGATTCCTTGGCATACATGGATTTAATCCAAGTTTTCTTGGTAATAAAAATGTTCTTATGAACATACAAGGTGTTAGCCAAGAAATGGAGGTAAAAAGAGAAGATTTTGTAAGCTAAACAAGCAAGTGTACATTCGGCCATGTCTTGTTTAGTGTGACTTGACATTTTAGCCATGGTATTCTTGGCATTTTTGGGTTCTTTGATGTATGTGGACCAAAACATCAAAGAAAGAAATAAAGAGAAGTTTCGGCCTTAGTGCCATTTCTGGTGGTTATGTGTGTAAACCATGTGTTCATGGTATCTAGGTGTTCCTAGTAAAAAGTGAAGCCAAAATGGTAAAGAAAAGGTGAATGATGAATTCGGCCATGATGACAAGTTTGTGAAAAAATTGGTGTTAGCCAAGTATTCTTGGCATAAGTGGTCCTTTGAAAACTTATGGGACTAAATTGAACAAAAGAAGGAAATAGTAGGAAAAATTTGGCCAAGACATAAATTTGAACGCCTAATTTGAAAACCAAGTGTTCTTGGTGGTAAATGGTCCAGAAACTCCTAAATGGGCTATTTTTGGCCATATTGGTGAAATTGGCAAAATGGGCTAAATTACCTAAATGGGCTTCATTGAGTTAGACTTGGATAGAGAAGTTGGGCCAAGTCCAGAAAAGAAATAAAATGCCAAGTGGGCCTGAGAAAATAAAAGGCTAAGCGGGCCTGAGAAAATAAAAGGCCAAATGGGCCTGGGAGAGAATAAAACGCCAAGTGGGCCTAAGTTCTAGAAAATCCTGAAAAGGTTACGTGGGCCTGAATTCCAGAAAAGGCTAAGTGGGCCTAAACTTCCAGAAAAGGCCAAGTTGGGCCTAAATTTCCAGAAAAGAGTAAGTTGGGCCTGAATTCGAGGAAAAGGCCAATGTAGGCCTGAGTTCACAGAAAATGGGTCTCAGTTCACAGAAAAGGCAGAATTGGGCCTTACCTCCTTAAGTAGAGGTTGAGTAAGTTAAACCAAGTATGCTTGGTAAATTATGGTTCTCTTGTTTAATGGAAAGCAAATTATTAACTTGCTAGATGTTTTGGGCTTATAGGTCCTGATGTCCGGAGACATCTTCGCTGGAGGACATGGTGGTTTCTGGAGGGACTTCCTGAGGAGGAGAACGCCCGGAGTGGAGGTTTCCCAGGGAGTGGTACCTGAAGAGCCCAAAAGGAAAGGTTAGGAGGTCCCCGGGATGTTTTTCCAGGGATGAGCCTCCGACGCCCAAGTTAGTTTTCTGAGAGGTGAAGGAAAGAGAGCACTCAAGGGTTTAGTGGCCTTGCCTGTTCGTATCCTCTCAACTGACTAACCAACCGTTTGCAAGGGACTGCTCTTTGGTATTTATAGAAGTGTCTGGCCCGTTCAGATCGTGACACGTGTTCGGTCAGATCTGCTGTGTACCTTTGGACATAGGGGACAAGTAGCTGTTTGTAGGCTCCCTCGAGCCTTGGTCTGAGATAGGTTGTGACAAGGCCTGGGCGGCGTCGACGTGTCAGAGTGTCGTTTGAGGTGACATGGTGCGTCTGTGGGCGATGTGTCAGAGGCTCCTTAAATGCTCTTGCCGTGCTCCCGATGTCCTTTGGGCGAGGTCGTTCTCTGGGACGAACACCCTTCTTCGGGAGTTATGTTCGCAGTTCGGGGCGCTGCCTAGCTCGTAGGTTCCGCCTTCGGGAAATCCTCTCTTGCTTGCGGTAGCTGGTTCTTCTATCCCGAAGGCGATCCGTTTAATCTCCCGAGGGGGCTGTCTGCACCTTTGGAGCTCTTTGGGGTACTAGGCTAAATCCCGAGTTCGAGGCACTGGAATTTGCCTAGTCCGAGGTCAGTACTAGTGCCTCCCTCGGATGGTGCCAGGCTTCCCGAGCATGCTTTTGATAGGAGGTACGTTCTAGGAGAGGCGATAGTCCTTCGGCTATCACATGCCCCCCCTAGAAGCCGAAGTAGGGACTTTGGCTTTTGTCAGCTTTTAGAGGGTACCCTTCGGGGCTTTATGCATGGTACCTGTGCCGAAGATACACCTTCTGTCCGTAGACGTAGCACAGACTGTCTCTTGGTGTCTCCGAGGTAACCTATTTTCTATAGTCTTTGTAAGTCACTGAAACGTCTCGTCTCGTGACCAGGCGTGTCAGTCTGGGGCGGCGTGCTATTCGTCAGAAAGCGTGTTCCTTATTTGGCGTGGTTGCTGACACGTGGCACGCCATCATTGGAGAGGGTTACATCGGTTACAGCGGGCGCGTCTTTTTATGCAGAATGGGCAATTATGGCTACGATTCGCCTTCGCACAGCACTTATGACATCGATTCGCCTACCCTTCCTCGGTCTATATATACCCTTAATCCTTCATAACCCCCTTTTGCTTTTGCTTTTGCTTTTGCTCTCGCTTTTGCTCTCTTCTGTCTCTCAACTGCCGCAGTGTTTTTCCTGCTCTCTTACGGCGGTGCTTTTTGACAGAGTGGCTTTCCGGCAATCATTTCACGATGGCGTCCTCAAATCCAGATTTTGGCAAAACGTTTGGTGGGTTTTAGCTTCCAGTTTCTTCTGTTTTTCCAAATTTTTTCTTCGAAATAGCTTTTTGCCTTTTCCCGAACTCGGTTTTTTGCCAGTCATGCCTATTCCCGAAAGCTGGGAACCCCTTCTTTCTCACCCCTGCTGCACTACTTCTGCAAAACTTAAAAAATGGAAAAAGAAGTTCTTCCTTCCTTCCTACGTCACTACGAGGTTGCCTCGTTCGGACCAATATAGCTTTTCAAACCGTAGTGACGAGGTTACTATTTTCCGTGCCCAACTGAAGGCCGGACTTCGGTATCCTCCGCCGAAGATGGTTTGCGATTTCTGCGATTTCCATCGCATTGCCGTAAACCAACTTCCGCCGAACTCGTACTGCTATTTCAATGCTTTTCTTTGTATGTGTGGTGTCTTCGGTATAGAGCCACACTTTGTCATTTTTCTGCAGTACTACAAGCTCTTCGTGATCCCAAAGGGTGGCTTCTATTTCATGCTACCTCGGGGGTCAGGGAGCAAAAAATACAAGTTCACCTTTGCCAACAAGGACAGCTGGCGAGGGTGGCAACAGAAATTCTTCTTTATGAAGAAGGAGGAGGCCTGGTCGTACGTCCCGACGAAGTGGGCTCAGGGAAAGCTCGTGATGGATGTCGTTGACCCGAAGATACTGTTAACTCCCGAGTTAACACCCATTTTTGCGGACTTTGACAAGCGCATCCGAGCGGTCTCTGACTGGGATTCCGAGGTCCCACCGCGCCCCCTTTACCCCTTTCCAATTAACTGGAAGTTGATGACCGAAGAAGTCCTTCGGGAGTTGAAGGTGGTAAAGGAGCACGAAACGGACCTCGAGATGCCGGCTCCTGCCATTGCTGGGAAGGACTCCTGGCTGGTAAAACTTCTTCAGGAGGACATTACTTATGCCGATTTTTTCGAAAGTAAGTCATCTCCTAGTCCCCTTGTTTTAATTTCATCTTGGACTTACGCTGATGTTTTCTCTCTTTTTCAGAGATGGGCGACGATACTGCTGCCTATTACCGATCGCTTTTCATCGGGCAAGCCGAGAAAGGTGAACAAACAAAGAAGGCTGCCTCCCGAAGACGGAAGGCGGCTGGCGGGGGGCCTCCGGCGGCCAAGCGATCGAAGAAGACCGTGCCCCCTCCTATGCCGGAGATTTCCGAGGAGGTGGGCGAGGAGCCCGAGGTAACCGTTGCTGCACCTTCGACCGAGGTCGGTGCAGATGTCGCTCCTTCAAGCCCTAATTCGGCGGCTCTTCTGGACGCTTTGGTGGAAGCCCCTTCTGCCGAAGATCGCCGCAAGAGGAAAGGGAAGGAGATTTCTTCTGAGGGGGCCCTGGATTCTGGCGACGACGTTGCCGAAGTGCCACCAGGTTTGATGCCTTAGACACTCAGTTTCTGAATTTTTTGGCAGCTACTTGTGTTTGACAATTTTTCTGCTTTTGTCGTGCAGAGGAGATTCTTCCTCCGGATTGGGTTGTCGAGCATGCCCGGAAGCGGGCCCTTTGGGATGCCCATATCCCGAAGGGGAAGATTTCGAAGGAGCCATTTTGGTCTTTTACGGAGGACATGGACATGTACTCCGAAGACTGCCCGCTAATGGCCAAGGAGATTGCAAAGGGGGTTCTTATTGAAGCTTCTTTCAGGGCCATTGCGGGGGCTCATCCGGATGATGACTCCCTCGCCGCGAAGCTTTCTGAGCACGCCGCCCAGGTGTGTTTCTCACCGTGCCCTTTTTTTTTTTTTTTTGTCTCTGATTTCTTCTAAGTATTTGCCTTTCCTTTTTTGCCTTGTCTCATTCTTGCCTCTGTTTTTCTGCAGCTGCTGGGATATGCCGGATTCCTCAGAGTTTGGGTGGCGAGGCAGGGGATGTACCGGGCCGCCGCTTCAAAGACTATAGAACAATACAAGACCCAGTGCTCGGACCTGCTCACTCGGAACACTCAGCTGGCCCAGACTTCGGCGTCAGAGATTGCTGCCCTTCGGGAGGAGTTTGCGAAGGAAAAAGAAGAACTTATAAAGGACTCCTCCCAGAAGATTTCCGACCTCGGCGGAAAAGTGGCGGAGCTGACTTCGGTTAATGAGGCACTTCAAAAGGAGAAGTCGGATTCTGCGGCTCTTCTGGCGAAGGCGGAGGCCGAGAAAGCCGCACTTCAAGCCGAGGTCGATTCTTCGAAGAAGGGGAAGGATGAGTCGAGGAAAAAGAAGGTGAAGGCGTTAAGGAAAAAGGTTGAAGACCTGGAGAAGGAGCTTAATGATCTTGGGGTCGAGAAGAGGAAATCCGACGAGATGACCAAAGTTGGTTTTCAAGACGGGTTTTGTCTCGTTCGTCATCAAGTTCTTCTGAGGTTTCCAGATCTCGACCTTTCTTTCCTGGAGGCCCTAAATATTCCTGAGGGACCTCGGTGGACTTGGTCCAAGCTCGAGCACTTGAACCTGCCTCAGACTCTTCCGGCGCGGGTGGTGGCGGAAAAGGATGCAGGGGCTAGTGGCTCTCGGGACGCCGAGAATCCCTAATTTATCTCAGGCCCCTTCTGCCTTCTTTTTCTCCTTCCTTGTACTCTTTCTTTCTTGGTAGTCCTTCTTCTTTGTAAGCCGATCTTGTCTATTAATAAAGACTTTTTTCTTTCCAGTAAGAAATTTTGGCTAAGTCTTTTTTGTGAGATTGTTCATTCCTTTTTGCCCCGAACGTGTTTGCTCAAGAGACTTCGGAAGATTAGATCGGTTCTCTGTAAGCCTTTGTATTTAGAAATTCTCGCAAGGTTTTACATTTCCTATTGTGCCGAACATGCTTACTCGAGGGACTTCAAGAAATCACACCCATGCTTATTCTGGCGACTATCTTCGCGGAATTTTAGTATTTCAAGAATCTTTCTTTCAGAAGCCCGTGTAGCTAGAAAATTTTTCTACCTTCGTACAATGTAAACCCTTTCGTCAAGATTCTAAGCATAGAACTTTTTCAAGGCATCTGAATGCCAAGTGTTTTTTAATTCCACGCCTTCGGCGTCACCGAGCTTGTACACCCCTCTTCGTACTTCGGCAAGAACCAGATAAGGTCCCTCCCAATTCGCGCGAAGTACGCCGTGGGACGGCCTCCGGGGTGCGAATTCCGCCTTTCGAAGAACGAGATCACCCTTTTTTATTCCTTTTGGCCTAGCTCGCAAGTTTATAGCGGCGGCCACTCTTTGCTGGAAAGCTTTCCTTCTTAGTTCCGCTATTTCTCTATGTTCGCCGACGAGGTCGAGCTTGGTTCTTAAGCCGAGGTCATTTCCACTTTCATCAAATACCTGCACTCGTATTGATGGTCGCACTACCTCTATTGGGATTATGGCCTCCGTACCGAAGACGAGCGAGAAAGGAGTTTCCCCTGTAGCCCTTCGGGGCGTTGTTCGGTAGCTCCATAGTACGCTTTGGAGTTCTCCTGGCCATTTCCCTTTTGCCTCCCCCAGTCTCTTTTTCAGACCATCTTTTATGGTCCTGTTAGATACTTCCACCTGCCCATTGCTTTGGGGGTGAGCTACCGGGGCGAAGTGCATCTTTGTTCCGAGGTTGCTGATAAACTCTTGGAACCCTTTGTCTATGAACTGGGATCCGTTATCAGCCACTAGTACCCTCGGTATGTCGAATCTGCATACTATGTTTTTCCACACGAACTTGCGCACTTCTCTTGCCGAGATAGTCGTCAAAGGTTCTGCCTCGACCCATTTAGAGAAATAGTCTACTGCGACTACGCAGAACTTCACGCCCCCAGGCGCTGTCGGGAGCGGCCCGATAAGGTCTATGCCCCAAACCGCGAAGGGCCAGGGATAGTTTGCCGAAGTCACCAGCTCCGAGGGTGTTCTCTGGATTTTTGCATGTCTTTGGCAATTACCACATTTCTGGACGAACCGCCTAGCGTCTTTCCTCAGGGTAGGCCAAAAGTATCCTTGGCGAAGTATCACCGCTGCCAGGGCGTCGGTTCCGATGTGCGAACCACAAGCGCCTTCGTGAACTTCTTGGAGGATTATTTCAATATCCTCTTCGCCAACACACCTCTGTAGCGGATTTGCATATCCCTGCCGATATAGGTCTTCTCCAATCAGAAAGAAACGACCGGAGCGTCTCCGCACTTTTGCTGCTTCATTGGGGTCTTCGGGGAGCGTATTGGTTTCGAGATATGTTCTTATTGGGTCTTTCCAGCTTCTTCCCGAAGTCATTATGCTCAGCACTGTAATGCTCGGCTGGCTTAGCACCTTAGTATATGCTTTTGATTTTGCCAATTCATCTGCCTCAGCGTTATGTCTGTGAGGCACGCTCTTGATTCGCACGGTGTCGAATTCTCGAATAAGCTTCGTTACTAATTCATGGTATTTTTCCAGTGTTGGATCCTTCGCCCCGTAGTCCCCTGCTGTTTGCCGAACTACTAGCTGGGAATCGCTATGGGCTTTCAAGTTTCTGACACCAATTTTTCTGGCCAGGCGCAAGCCCGCTATGAGAGCTTCATATTCAGCCATATTGTTGGTGACATTGAAGCTGAACTTAATGGCCTTCATTACTTCCAGGCCTTCGGGGCCTCTGATGATCACCCCTGCTCCTTGGTGCTCGGCGCCCGAGGCACCATCAACGTACAAGGCCCATTCTGGCTCATTTCGTCGGGACTTGGGTGGCTGTCCTCGGTAATGGGGACCTCGGCAATGAAATCTGCCAAGGCTTGAGCTTTTATGGCTTTCCGAGGTTCATAAGTGATGTCGTGTTCGCCAAGCTCTATACACCATTTGGAGAGCCTTCCCGAATGGTCAACCTTCTTCATGACGTCCCGCAGGGGTAAACTACTTCGGACGATGATGGGGTGAGCCTGAAAATATGGTCGTAGCCTTCTTCCTGCCAGGACCAAGGCATATATAGCTTTCTGTAACAAAGGATATCTGATTTCAGTGCCATGCAAGGACTTGCTCACATAGTAGACTGGCCACTGCTTCACCCTTTCCTCTTTCATAAGGACTGAGCTTATTGCTTTTCTGTGACGGCGAGGTACAAGACAAGAGGTTCTCTTTCGCGGGGCTGTCGCAAAGTGGGCAGGCGAGCCAAGTAGATTTTGAGTTCTTCCCAGGCTTTTTGACAGTCTTCATTCCAAGCACGATCATTACTCTCGAGGTCGTCCTTCCTTTTTGCTGCCTTAGTGAGGACTTTGAAGAATGCTCGGCACCGGTCTCCATATCTGGAAATAAATCTGCTAAGGGAGGTTATTCTTCCAGCAAGTCTCTGCACATCTTTTATTGTGGCAGGAGTTCGGAATTCCAACAGAGCCTTAATTTTTTCTGGGTTAGCATCAATGCCTCTTTCTGATACCATGTACCCAAGGAACTTTCCCGAAGTTACCCCGAAGGTGCACTTCTCAGGGTTAAGGCGAATTCCGAAGGTCCTGAGCTGGTGAAAAGTTTCCCTTAGGTCTGTGACATGGTCTACAGGCAGCTTGCTTTTAACTATCATGTCATCTACGTACACTTCCATGTTCCTCCCTATTTGGTCATTAAAGACCTTGCTCATCAACCTCTGGTAGGTGGCTCCTGCGTTTTTGAGCCCGAAAGGCATCCTGGTGTAACAGTATGTCCCCCCCTCGGTGATGAAGGCTGTTTTTTCTTCGTCTTAGGGGTCCATCTTTATTTGATGGTAGCCGCTGAAGGCGTCTAGGAAACTTAGGAGCCCGTATTCGGCAGTTGAATCTACCAGTTGATCTATTGGCGGGAGAGGATATGAATCTTTTGGGCAAGCATTGTTCAGGTTTCTGAAGTCGATGCACATCCGAAGTTTGTTGCTTCCTTCTTTTGTGGCGATCACCACATTGCTTAGCCATTCGGGGTACTTGACCTCCCTGATTACATCTGCCTCCAATAAACGTTGGACTTCGGTTTTGACGAAGTCATTTTTATGGGCTGAGATGCCTCGTTTCTTTTGCCGGACAGGCTTTGCTTCCGGACTTACTTTGAGGCTATGTTGTATTACGCGCGGATTTACCCCCGGCCTGTCTTTCGGCGAGTAGGCGAACAGGTCTTTATTCATTACCAGAAAGGATACAAGTTTTTTCTTATCTCCTTCGGACAAGTTTTTTCCTATTTGGGTACTTCGTCCTGGGATAAGTTCCACTTCTTCCATTTCCACCTTGCCAGAAACTTCTTTCTCGCCATTTTTTGACTTTGAAGCCCCTTCTTCTACAGCTTGTGTGAAATTGTTTGCTGGGGCTTTTCGGGCTTTGACGAACACCTTTCTTACTTCGCCCTGATCTATGAAGATTTCTGCGTCTCCTTCCTTGGTGGCGAAAGTGACAGTCAAATGTCTCACGTCAGGGCGAATGTGCAGATTTCCCTGCGTCTGCCTTCCAAGGATGGCGTTGTATGATGAGGGGACATCCATGACGATGAACCTCGCCATCGTCGAGGCAAACAACTCAGCTGCTCCTTTGACCGAAGTCCCTCTCATCATTAATGGAAGGTCGATCCACCCGAGGACGGGTAACTCGGAAGGTCCTACCCCGAAGGTCGGTGAAGTGACAGGCCTGAGATCATTGATGGATATGCCTAAGCTCGGCAGCAGTTGTGAAAATAGGACGTCAGCGTTTGATCCGTCATCAAGCAATACCCTTTTGACATCCCAGTTTCCAATTCTTGCCATGATCAGCATCCCAGTTTCCAATTCTTGCCATGATCAGGAGTGGGTCGTCGTGAGGGAAGACGACTGTGGAACCATCTTATCGGGATACCTTCTTCGCTGGACTTTGATAGTCCATGACAGCTATTTCCCTGGCCTTCCTTTTTCTTTCCGAGGATGGGAGCCCCGTCGTGATTGTTTGTATGACTCCCGCAGAGGGTGGAGGGCGCCTCTTCGGACTTCGGTTTCTCCGCCTGTCGGAGTCGTAGTCCTCATCTTCTACCTTTCCTTCCTCCTCTTTCCTCCCCTTCGGGGAAGGCAACCGTAGGTACCGCCGAAGTTGGCCTTGTTTTATCAGCGATTCAATATACTTCTTCAGCTGGAAGCAATCCTCAGTGTCGTGGCCATGATCGCGATGAAATTGGCAGAACTTCTTCATGTTTTTTCTATTTTCAGCGGTCATGGCCCTTGGCCTCTGAACTTGTGTTCCCTGCCTCTCCAGAGTCATGAGGATGTTGGTCCTCGTGGTGTTCAGCGCTGTGAAGTTCGGGGGTTTCCTTCCTCGCATTCTCCGGGGTCGCGATGGCTGGTCGGTCGGATAGCGTGCCTGCTGGCTGGACCCCTCGCCACGGGTGTGCTCGGGCCTGGGTCCGCCCATTCTTAGTTCTTCGGCCGTCATGTGCTGTTCGGCCCGTCGGTAGAATTCGCCCAGTGTGTCTGGAGGGTCCTTGGAGAATTCGTAGAAGAGTTGGGAATCCCTCCGAAGGCCCCTTGTCATGGCGAGGATGCGTATTTCAAGCCGAAAGTCTGGAACACTTAAAGCCTCTCTGTTGAACCTCTCGACATAGTCGCGTATAGTTTCTCCGCTTCTTTGCGCTATGTCGAACATTTGAACGGGCATCTTCGCCGTCGGGCGACTCCTGATGAACTGTTGGGTGAAGGCTGTTGATAACTCCTGGAATTTTCCGATGATTCCTGGAGCCAAGGAGTTGTACCACGCGGTTGCTGGCCCAGAGAGGGTGACCTCGAAGCACTTGCACAAGGTGGCGTCGTTTGCACCGTGCATCATCATGCTGCGTCTGTACTTCGTCAGGTGGGCCTGTGGGTCGGTCCGACCATCGTACGTCTCTAGCCGAGGTACCCTGAAGTCACCTGGCATAGCTGCCTCGACCACAGCTCGGGTGAAAGGAGACTGATCCCCACAAAAAGACTCAGACAGTCTGGCCCAAACTGGCTTGCGAGCCACCTGCCTCTCGACTCGGTCCAGCCTTGCCAATATTTTCTCCATGAGGGCGGCGGCGCTAGGTTCTTCCTCAGGTGGAGGAGATTGACGGCGCCTCTTCGGAGAATGGCTTCGTCGTCGGGGAGAGGGTGACCTTGTCTCGGGCAAAGGGCTCATTCGGCGTCGAATTTTGGGTTGGTTGGGCCCCGTTTGCCCTGGAAGGCGTACCCCGAGGGGCATATTTTCTGTTAAAGACTCCTCACGTGGGTCTTCACTCCCCGAACTGCGGCGGACTGCTTTGGGGCTCTTTTCCCGAGGGCATACCGGTGAAGGAGACCTTTGGGTTTGAGCTTGTTGTGGCCATCTTCTGTCTATCTGTTGTGTCATCTCAGCCACAACAGAGCGTTGGAAGTCACGGAGGAAGCTCATGGTTATGACCAGAGGACGTTCTTCCTCGGGCGTGGAAGTCCCTGGAAGAGTTTGCTCAGCAGCCGGTTGGACTTCAAGCGCGGACGGGGACTTCGGGAGTCCTTTGTCCTTAGAACGCCGAGTCTCAACGACGGCAACCTGAGGGTGGGTTCCCACAGACGGTGCCAAATGATGTCCGGAGACATCTTCGCTGGAGGACATGGTGGTTTCTGGAGGGACTTCCTGAGGAGGAGAACGCCCGGAGTGGAGGTTTCCCAGGGAGTGGTACCTGAAGAGCCCAAAAGGAAAGGTTAGGAGGTCCCCAGGATGTTTTTCCGGGCAGGAGCCTCCGACGCCCAAGTTAGTTTTCTGAGAGGTGAAGGAAAGAGAGCACTCAAGGGTTTAATGGCCTTGCCTGTTCGTATCCTCTCAACTGACTGACCAACCGTTTGCAAGGGGCTGCTCTTTGGTATTTATAGAAGTGTCTGGCCCGTTCAGATCATGACACGTGTTCGGTCAGATCTGCTGTGTACCTTTGGACACAGGGGACAAGTAGCTGTTTGTAGGCTCCCTCGAGCCTTGGTCCGAGACAGGTTGTGACAAGGCCTGGGCGGCGTCGGCGTGTCAGAGCGTCGTTTGAGGTGACATGGTGCGTCTGTGGGCGATGTGTCAGAGGCTCCTTAAATGCTCCTGCCGTACTTCCGATGTCCTTTGGGCGAGGTCGTTCTCTGGGACGAACACCCTTCTTCGGGAGTTATGTTCGCCGTTCGGGGTGCTGCCTAGCTTGCAGGTTCCGCCTTCGGAAAATCCTCTCTTGCTTGTGGTAGCTGGTTCTTCTATCCCGAAGGCGATCCGTTTAATCCCCCGAGGGGGCTGTCTGCACCTTTGGAGCTCTCTGGGGTACTAGGCTAAATCCCGAGTTCGAGGCACTGGAATTCGCCTAGTCCGAGGTCAGTACTAGTGCCTCCCTCGGATGGTGCCAGGCTTCCCGAGCATGCTTTTGATAGGAGGTACGTTCTAGGAGAGGCGATAGTCCTTTGGCTATCAGGTCCATTAAGGAAAAGATAAGTTCCAACAACAATAGAGCAAAGAAAGGCAAGGACAATGAGCAAAAGGTTACACAAATGGTGGCAAGGATTCCTATACTCACTTATTACATGGTACATTTCCATAAATTTCATAGTGAGTATTAGTGCCCCTATGTGATGGTCAAAGAACCAAGTGACCATAGGTGTGCATGACAGGGCTATGTGGTTGTTACTTTTTGTAAGGACTCATGATACTTTCTTAGTTGAATAATTGGGCACATAAGTGCATAGTGGGCGAAGTAGTGTTGCTTTGGCAACTATGGTTATGGTTTACTCATGAGTAATCAGCAAGCATTTAGGGCTAGGAATTGAGATTGGCCAACTCAATTCCCAAGCTAAGGAGCGCTCAGTAGGTTATAAATGGCATGCCGGGATTAGTGGTATGGATTATGCTAATGCTTGCAATGCCCACGATGACATGGAACATGATGTTATGAGGACAGTGTTGTGTGTGTTGAGTTGCGTGCTTCTCTGAAATTGTTTGTGCATGCTGACCCATATTATTATTGTTATTGTTATTGTGCTATATCTTATGTTTTCTTTATTTTAGTGTTTTCCTTGGCAGGAACATGGATTAATTGCCATTACATTCTTGGCACAAGTTTAGGCTTTGGAAGCCATATGATGACTTTGAAAGTCATGAGTTAATTACCTCACTAGGCATTGGATGCCGTTGGGATTCTTACTGAGTTTTATAACTCACCCGCCCTGATATATATTTTGTAGGTAATGGATTGCTTGAAGGGTCAAGCTAGGAGTACTAGAGTACTCGTTTTAAATTGCTAAAGGGTTGGGTATATGTTTGGTATTGCTCATTATATTCATTTGACTCTAAGTGACTTATGTGGTATAGATTGCTTGTGAATCAAGCTAATGGTTTGGACTTCCTTGTGCAGGCTTATGGAGTTTAGAAGTTGTGGGAACAAGGTCTATTAAGCTGGAATGTGTTCCAGGTTATTATGAGTCGAGGTTTGGGTAGTATGAGAGCGTGGTCTGTAAAACCTGAACCTGGCTAATTAGAGACATATAGCATCCTTGGTACATTTTGTTTTCCAAGTAGGTGATGCTTTATTGTTGCCATTATGATCATGATTAGCTTTGGATGATTATATGCCATGTTTGCATGGTTTTATGCAGATGGAATGCCATGATGGATATTCATGTTATGTGTACTAGACTTGGCTGATGCTCATGGACATATAAATGTGTTTTCAAACTTGAAATGAGATGGGCTTCTTGGTTGCCATGCATTAGATTAGTACACTTGATGGACACACATCCTATGCACTTAATGGATTAAGTGTATGCTTTACTTGTATTACAAGTGTAATTAGTTGAGTATGTGCATCTAAGGAAAGATTTCCAGTTAATCTGGATATGCATGGATATTGTTGCCTAGTTGTTGAGATGGCATCTAAAGACTTGTGTGTGTAACTGGCTAAGTGGTAAAGTCCATAAATGGAACACTAGAATTCCACATAGGTATTAGCTCGTTCCTGAAGAGCACCCTGACAACACATTGAAAGTATTTAAGTAACAAGCTAGTACCAGAATAGATCCTGGAGTCACATCGTAGGTGCTCATAATATTTAATTAAGCCCTTCCGTTTAAGTAACTTCCACTGCATTACTCTGATAATCGGGCCCAGGTGGGCCAGGGGCAGTTTGGGGCGTGACAACATCCTTAATATATATAGGAGGATGTGACCCGTTTAGATTATGACACGTGTTCGGTTGGATAAAACCTGTACATCTGGGCGTGGGGGCCCCTAGCCGACTGCAAGCCGCTCGGATCAAAAGCCAAGGCCAGAGTAGGCCTGGATGACTGGATGTGTGCGGCAGCGGCATGTTAGAGCACATATGAGGGCGGCGTGTTGCGTACAAGGATGACATGTCAGAGGCTCCTTAATTGTTTCTGCCGTACTCCCGAGGTCCCTTCAACAGGAGGGAGCTCTTCGGAATAGCGGCCCTTTTCCCGACGTCGTCTCAGCAACCTGGGAGTCCCCTCGGCACTAAAGCTCTTCCTTCGGGGGCGTTCTCTCTTGCCGAAGGCGGCAGGTTTTCTTCCTCCGAGGCTGATTCAGTTGCCTTACCGAGAGGGACGACGCACACTACTCCCGAGGTCAATACCATCATTCCCGGGGGCGTTGGTGGAACACTGAGGTCGGATGTCCAAGGCGTCAGACACCCTTCTTCCGAGGTCAGTGCTCGTACTCCTCTTAGGCGATGCCTGTCTTCCCGAGTGTGGTGCCTTTTTCGAGCTTATATGTTTACGGGGGAGATAGCACTTCGGCTATCACTTAGCTTCCCATAAAATCTATTCTATTTTAGTATTTGCAGCACTATCCTTAAATGCCTTTCATGTTCTTTTTCATTTTTTAAATAGATAAGAATATCATTTATGAAGACCATTACAAATTGGTCCAGATAGAGTTTAAAGATTTTTGGTATCAAGTTCATGAAGAAATTCGGTGCATTAGTGAGCCTAAATGGCATCACAATGTACACAAAATGTTTGTACCTAGTTCTAAAGGCCATTTTAGGTATGCCTTCCTCCTTAAGCCTCAAGTCCCTAGGATTGAGTACTTATTTGATCAACTAAAAGGTGCAATAGTGTTCTTTACAGTAAAAGCATTGAGCTTTCTATAGTCAATCCATATGTGTTAATGTTCTATCTTTCTGATCTAATCTCAAAGTCAACCTCCCTTAAAGGGGGAAGTCCTAGAAGATTAGTAGTTATTCTTTTGGACATTCCTTGGTGATTTTAAGTTTTAGCAGTTCTCCATCTGCACCATTTTCATTAAGTGACAAGAACTCCTCCTCTATCACTAGAGATAAGTGATCAACTACCTCTATGTGCATACTTTGTATACTATCCATAAGCTCTCTAGAGCTAGCTAGATCATACTTTTACCCTTCAAGTTGTATGACTTTCCTAGCTTCCCAATCAATATGGAATTTATGCTCTATCAACCAATTCATTCTTAGGATTGGAAAATAGCTATTTGTGTCTAATATGATCAAGTCAATCTCTACAAAACTAAACCTAATCATACAATCCTTAACCATGTAATGTGTTAACAAGATTTTCTACCCAACTATTTTAATCATAAAAACTTCACTCAATCTAGTCACTGGCATGTTAAGTTCTTATACTCTAGTAGTAACAATAGACACAAAAGCCCCAATGTCAAACAAAAGACAAGCAAGCTTATTTTGTAAATAAACTTTATCTTTTAACATATCTACGTGTAACTTCTCTTCGGGCTCCAATTGAAAGACCCTCCCAAGTGTTTGCTGACAAACTTGCCCTCCAACTCCAATATTGATGATCTTAAGGAGTGGACTTCTTCCCCTATGATTCTGAGCTCTGGTTTACCTCTTTATCCACTTGTTTGCTCTTCTCCTTTTTTGGTTGGGCAATCTTTCACATAATGGTCCAAAGCACTACACTTTAGGCCCCCTAGAATGTTCTTGTAGCAAACTTCATTTCCATAGAACCTACCACACTTCTCATATTACAGCCCCTTACTCTTATTCACCTATTATTAGTTTTATTGCCATCACTCTTTAGGCCTTTCTTGGTAATCTTCGATGGCTTTTTAGACTTCCTAGGTCTAGTTCTATACATTTGCTGTTCAATGAATTCTCATTCCAATGATAAGGCCTTCTATACAACTTGATAACAGTCCTCTATGCCTATGACTTTCACAATTTGCCTTTTTTCTTGCCTTAATCCTCTTTTAGATCTCTTTATTTTGAGGAATTCTTGCCCATCATACTGAAAGGCATACCTTATCAAGGAACTAAACTTGTGGTCATACTGAGCCACTAACATGTCTCCTTGTATTAGCTGGCTAAATGCCATCTATTTTTTATCTTTTATTGCCTCACTCACATACTAACTTTGGGAAGCCTGAAGGAATTCTGCCCATCTCATATTCTTGGGCCTTTCTTCATGTACTCTCTCCATCCTTGCTTGAAAACTTCTTTATGTAGTGTTCCACCAAAATTCTGTGCTGCCTTCTAACATGACGGTAGCCAAGCACACTTTTTATGTTGACGTCAAGTCCATCCTTTGAAACACTTTTCAAAGCTTGTATAGCTAGTACTTAGCATCCTCTATTTCTCCGTCTTGTTTCAACACTAGGTGCTTAAGGTTCAAAATCCTTTCCAACTGACCATCTTTTAATTTTCCTTCTTTTCTCTCTTCTTCATGCCTTTTTTTCTCTTTTTTGTTCTTTACATCTTTCTTTCTTCCTTTTTCTCCTAGCACCTTGTTCTTCATCTTGGCTCTTTAGCCTCTCCCTGGAATGTTCCTCAAAGAGGTCTTAGCTTACTTCTACTTGGATTCTCTCTTCCTGCCTTATTTCAGATCTGACTCTCCTAGCCCTTTTATGTCTCCTTTCATCATCTTGCTCTTCCGCCATAGCCATATTAACCATACTAGCCTATCATTCTTCTTGCTTACCAACACTCATTCCTTGGTGTTGTTCTCCAATTACTCTAGCAATTTCAGCTACTCTCTAATGGCAAACTTATAGTGCTTGACCAATAGCAACACAGCATTCTTGACACCATTGTAAGAATGGCAGCTTGTATGGTTACCATCATGTCCTCCATCACCTCTTGAGAATTTATGCTAGGTTTAGTGACATCTCTCAGGGCTCATGCCTTACTTGGTCATAAGAAGTGGCCTTATAACTACTAGGCACTCTCTGCCTTTTATCCCTAAAGGGCTCAACCTTGAGATCATGCTCTTATTCCTCCTCCTAATGTCTTCTTTTGGCCATGTATTCTTCCACAAGCAAAGTCCACTCTTACTAATACGACTTAAGCTACTAAGAAGGTTGTTCTAAATTCTAGTTTTTTCTAGCCTATTTTGATACCAAACTATCACAGCCTAAATTACCCCCTACTTTATGCACTAAATGCAATCTAGGTAGTGAGTCAGAACAATTTACAAGGGAGATATCAACTGTCCTAACCAAAACTACACCAACCTTATGCACCTTTTGAGTTTAAACATCAAGCGACAAATCACAACTCAAAACTATGCACCAAATGTAGACTAGGCAGTGAGGTAGAACAATTTACAAGGCAGATAACTTAGATTCCAGAATTTTTGTGTAAAAAATATAGGTTACTACATTAAACCATAACTAAATACACAATTGCCTTTTTGGCATGAAATTTTGTACATAGGCCAATCATGTACTAAAGAATCATTGAAAAATATCACACAAGCAATCTACTATGTAAAATATGAAGAATCACACAATAAACTACACTACTAGAACAAGTATGTTGTTTTGTATACTAACTAGATCTCAGATACATAAGCAATGCTAGCCATTTAGGAAACCATGAAACTTCAAATGCACTTCATCCCCAAAATCAAAATACAGGTCATACACAATAAGTACAAGGGTTCTTCAACCAGCTCAAGTAATACAAAACATAAAAATAGTCTTCCAGGTTTCATTGTGTTGGGTTTCGGGAGCCAAACAGCGCAGCGGAATTTAACCGAAACCCTCCAGGATCCAAGTGAAACGGGGTAAACCGGGTGTTCGAAAATTTTCATACCTAATTTTTGATTGAGGTCTCTCACTCAACTGTAGAGTCGAATCACAAAACCTGAACAGTTGACGTGTTGAGGCTCTCTATGGTATCCACACGAGCCTCCCGGGATCATCACGCTTCCACCACGTCCCGGTAGATGCGTTTCTCTTGCGCTCGCAGTGCTAGCTTGCGTCCTCCAAGGAATTGCAAGAGAAGAGTGCGGCTGTCCTTTTTGGAGGCTAGGGCAAGGAGACCTGCGAATTTCTCACTTAAAACTTGTATTTATAGTGAGACTCAACTTCCAGGCCTAATGGGTTTCAAAGCCCTAATCCAATTAGGATTTAATTTCGGGCTTAATAATGGCTCAACTTTTTGGCCCATTATTAATACGAAATTAAAGTGAAACCATAACCCAAATAATTAGCCCATGCACTCTAATGATCCAAATTGCTCTATGTGTGCGACCCAATAGGCTCTTATCACGTTGGCAATGATCATAAATCACATTTATGTTCATAAGTAATGAGCGGTGTCTAGCAACACATCATTGCTACCCAAGTGACAAGATTGTCGATGATTCGACTATACCTTTATGATCATCACCGATATATGCCATTGTCCCTTTGTCCAAGATATCAAGACTAAGCACGAGACATGGAATGTGTCACTCTCGTATAGCCCAATCTTTGGTTTCTTGATTACCGAGTAGACTAACTTAAACTGATGACATTGATATCGCATATCAACTCATCCGAGCATGGCCATGCATTTTCTAAGTCTCACTCTATCAAGGGGCCCGAAGATATCGCTCCCGTTACATAGGAGGGACAAATCCCATCTTGATCATACAAATCCCTCCGCATGATATGTGACATACCCAATGACCTCCTTCAAGTTCACTCAGTTACGAGCAACAAAGGAAAGTATCAAAGTATGTGACTCACATGTAGGGAACCTTGATGATCTTAGGTCAAAGGACTACATATACCCTGATCACTATGGGAATCACTTATGACACTCATATAACGATCCATGTAGTGTTCTCATGGTGGGTCGGTCCAGTACACAAGTTCTCCAACTTGTACCCATATGTAGACTACATATCTCATATTAGTCTCCACATATGCTAGTCGTTATGTATTATTGCAACCCGCTCCACAATAATACTAGACCAGGGACTTTTAAGAATATCATTATTCTAGGGTTACAATTATGTTTGTTAAGTTACGCAGGTACAAAACAACAAACATAATTGCTGGATTAATGCCTTAATAAAATATCATGACTCAATGTGCAAAAATACAATCATCTCATGATTGGCTTTTGGGCACAACACTAACACATTGTTCACTAAGGTAGAAGTTACTTATTTTCAAAGAAAACTAAAAACAACCTAACAACACTAAAGATAGCCTTTTGGACCCTAGAACAACACCCTCCCTACACTTAGTAGCTGCATTTCAAAGCCAATCCATTATTTAGCCATATAAAGAGTTATATACCAAAGCCAAAGTAAAAGTTACAAAATTTACATCCAAAAGCTATACCATAACCCTTAGTAACCTTAGAAGGACTCAATCACTCAACTATGCCTTTCCTTGAAAAGCAAGATGAAAAGGGGAGTTAGTTTCACTTAAACTCAGTAATGGGTAGGTACTTAAACACCCTACAAACCATACAAAATAAAAGACAACAACAAAAAGGAAAAAAATAGAATCATATAACATATATAACAAACCTAACACTAAAGGTTAGCACACACAAACAAGCATCCAAGCACACAAAACACACATACACACACACTAACCATTTTCGAGGTTACTATAGCCACAAAGGCTCAGAAACAACTCCAGAATTTAAAAACAATACCACAATGAGCTCAGGCCCAATGATGCTTCAATGGAACACCAAAGTGTTAGCCCGACACTAGGGGTCTAGTCACCCCGAGCCTGTCATGCCTATTATTTGCATAGGCCATGGGCTGCAATGACATGTACACATGATGTACATTGTGTGGATATATGAACAATGCACAATACAAGCCACAAGTATGAACAAACCTACTATGAGAATGCCTTGAAGGTACTCTAAGCATGATTCAAAGGAATCCAATGAAAAGTGATATGGTTGTGAGCCAACTAAGGCTAGGCTTAAGCCCCAAAACCCAATTTAAGTAAGGGAACTTAACTTTGAAAGGCAAATTTGGCCAAGTAGCCAAAAAAACCAAGTGTTCCAAGGCAGACACAAAATGTGACTTTTAAGCACACTCTAGTGTGCACTTATGTGAATCTGAGAACTCTAAAGCCCAAAACACTAAGGGACATTGTAAAAGCTCAATGCCTAAGATTGGGATATCAATGAGGGTAGCCACATAAACTTAAAGAATGTGATGGATTCATGAGAAATGACAAGGACATACTAGAGTGCACTAGAACACTCTTAAGTGCACATTTGTGTGCAATTATGTACTTTTGAAGCCTCTAAAGCCTAATGTTTTTAAAGCCACTATATGAGAGTGATACTCATCATTCAAATAAGAATATGGACTACAATATGGGCTACAAGAAGGTGGAAAACACAAAGAAACCATGGAGACACTTCAAAGAACACTAAAGTGCTCTCAAATACACTCTAAAGTGCACTTATGTTCAATGCAAAGTTTGAGGGCTTAAGTGCCTGAATAAATTGGCAAAGTGGATGCTTAAAATGTACCACTTAAAGACATAAGTAGGAAAAACAAAGTCTTGAAGAAATTGAGCTACTTAGATGAAGACTTGACAAAAAGTAGTCAAAATTTCCTTAGCGGCTTGAACAATTCAGCCACCATTTGATCTTTGGTATTTAAAGCTAATTCATTGCAGCTTCCTAGCTATTTCTTGGTAGCTTCATGGGCTCATAAAGTCTGGATAAGGACCTACAAGAAACCAAAACAAAAGTGAAACAAAAAGAAGACTAGATTAGTCAATAGTCTTGTTAATCAAGTCATTCGGCCATCCTTGTTCTCTAGTCCTTAAAGGCAGTTTCCTAGCTATTTCCATGTAAGTTCAAAACTGAAGCCAAGTTAGTATAACAACTTTGGTGATCTTCACGAGCTACTCTATTCTTCCTTTCTTCCTAATTTCTTACCATCTTCTACTTGATCGAATCCCTGCCGAAATTCCCTAAAGCTACTGGAAAGAAATGAGCCAAGGAAGGTAAAAAACAAGGTCAAATCCAAAGCATGTTGGTGTAAGACTAGCTCACGGTGTTATCCATGTTTCATGCTACTTTCAAAGATGTGTGATCAAACTTCCTTCCTATCATTTTGGCCATATGTAAGGACCTATATGAAGCTTCTTCTCCTATTTTTTGAAGGAGAAAAGATGCCCTAGGTGATGGCTTAAGCCAAAGGAACCTAGAGGCTATGTATCCTTAAGGCACTATGGTAAGCTAGCTAGTTTACTTTCGGCAAGCATAGGGTTTTTGCTCAAGTTTGGCCAAGCTTGACCATGAACCTAGAGTTCTATGTTAATTGAACTTAATCAAAGTGATCACATGAAAAAATTACCAAGAAATCATGCTTGCTATGTTAAGGAACCATGTGTATATGGTGTGTGTCTGTGTCTGTGTGCTTCTCTATTTAGATGTGTGTGCTGACCCTTATTTCATATATATATATATATGTATGTATGTATGTATGTATGTATGTATGTATCTACATATCTTATTTTTTTTCTATGTTTTGTTGTCTTTGGATGCAGGTCATTAAGCAAAATTGGAGATTTATATGTATAACAATGTTGTAAACATTGTGTAGGCATTGGGTGATGTACTTGGGTTCTTCACTGAGTACCTATGTACTCATGCCCTTTTTTGCCCATTTAAGGTAAAGAAGTGGCAGAATAAAGGGCTAAGGAACCTCCATGAAGGTTTATGTACAAAGAGGCATACTCAGAAAATTGTGGCATATGGAAAAGGAAGCATGGAAAGTTCATCAAATTGAACTAATGATTATGTTCTATGATTGTGTTTGTAGGCCTTGATGGCTATTGTGGGAATTTCTTCTTTTGGCTCCAACATGGTATGGACGAGGAAAATTAGGATAATAAGATAGTTGTGGCCAAAGTGCCAGGTCAAAATAGATGTCAAAGTCACAGTTGGCCTTAAGACAGTTTGAACTAAAAAGTGTACAATGCATGACAACACTTAGTACATCAAACTTTTGGTGTATATGTTTTAGGTCATGTAGCCCCCATTTTTAAATTTTGACATGTACACATTTGTATATATTGAGGGCAAGGGGACTGGGCTTAGAATAAAATATAACTTGTGCCTTGTATGTAGTTTTGGGCTAATTAAGCCATAAGGCACTAGTTATGGTATGGTATGAAAAATGCATGCATGCTTTGCAACCTTTTAAGCTAAAGTATGTATGCTTGGTGTGTGGTTTAGCATTAAGTAGTCCCTAATGAACCTTTAAAAGACACAGAACATTCACATAAGTTATCTAGCTACATGAAAACCCACAAAAGTACTTAGTAATTTCAATTCATTAAAATTCTTTCAATTGGGTGAACTAACTAAAAACTTATTACATTTTCAAAAGCTTGAGATTCCTACCTAAGAAAACCATAAAGTTGGGGTTAAGAATCTTGAGAGTTAAAGTCTAATTCACCCTAAAAAAATCAATTAAGTGATTAAAATCAACCAAGTGAATAAAAGCAACTGGTTGGTTTCAACCTTTTAAAAAGGTTTAGGGTGGGGATGAATTGGGCCCTGACAGAGTTAGTATCAGAGCTCTAGGTTGTATAGAGCTATTGGTTATATCTGACCTTTACGGTCTAATAGGCAAATTCCTACTATGATACACAATCAATGTTATGTTTGCAGAACTAAATGGCTAGAGGTAGAAATAGAGGAATGAGAAACCAGCTAAATAATAGGTTTGATCAGTTACCTAATCAATAGCCGGAGACTGAGGAAGTGGCTGAAAGTAGAACAGGACTTCGTAATATGGCCACAAAAACCTGAATCCAGTTTACAGAATCAGCACAGAATGGAGCATATGACAGAAATGATGCAGGCTACGATTGCTCAGCTTGTAGTAGGGCATGCAAGCTCTTACTAGGGGCCAAGCCCAAGCACCTTGAGGCAATATTGTTGATGAAGGACTGAAAATAGAAGAAAGGATAGGAAGAAGGCCAGGTAAGGAGCTAATAAGAAAAGAGCAGGCCTAATGATGACATGCGACATCCTAAAGGCAGAAGACTAAGGTCAGAAATTAGAAGAAATGATGAGAACAGAGAAAGGGAACAATTAGGCACTAATGCTGGAAGAATCGAGAGAGTCTTAGAAAGCTCAAAAAAACTAGCTTCTCAAAAAATGACTAAGACTCCTGAAAGAATAAGAGAAAGATCAAGAAAGGAAGGTCTAAGGGAAGGCCAACTAAAAGGCTTCCTGGCACTTGTTATACAAATTATCCAATAGATCTAGACCATAACCACATTGTATTCAAAGGAGGGATGTATCATCAGCAGTATGAGTAACGTGGAAGAATAACCCACATCGTAACTAACATTTCTTAAATAGGAATTCAAGATTGTAATACAACAATTAAAATCTCTATACCTCTACCTAGCTTTGACCCTAAAACACTTGCAGTTGACATGAATCTTATCATATTTCCCTTTCTTTGCCATAATATAAAACAACTCAAACGTCCTCTAACCTTATATGGATTAAGTTGTACTAGGGCTTGAAGCTACTGAAAACAAAATCATCAAATGCAATGAAACATGAACCAATAATATATGGAACATTACACAATATATGGGCTTAGAAGTTGTGTAACTCGCAAAAGCCACTTTTATAGAACTTTTCTCCCTTGAGCTCTTTTTCCATTTTCCTTGAACTTTTCTCCATTGAACCCTTCAACCGGTTGCTCATATTTGATTTACACTAACATGACACATAATGATATTAGAATAACCTCTAGGGGCCATAATGCCAAAATAGGAAAATGTATGAGCAAACAACTAATTTAACCAAAAGTCATTGTCTGTGAATGAATGGTGAAGATTGGATGTGCTTCCAAACAGCCCTACAAGTATTGTATAATGTTCTTATTTAGCTCTATTTGCATCCAATTTCTTAACCAATTCAACTCTAAAAAATTAGGGTGAGGATGGCATTTGGTTACTGAGTATAAAGTACATTTTTTTAAGAAAAATAATGCCTTTATTCTACATGTTAAGTTACGCAAGACCTACCCATCAAAATGATGATCACCAACATATATGAGTACTTTGCACTTAAATTGTGTTTAAAATTATAATTTTGAAAAGTGTTTGAATGCAAAAGGACATGTTTCATAGTTTAGGGGTGAAACAAACATTTTAGTAAAACTTTTTTATTAACTTTTGTAAAAATATTACTCCCTTCATCCTAGATCTTTTGATCCACTTTCCTTTATGGGAATTCTAGTAACTCTGCACCATTTCTTTTTTTAAATAAGTTTTATCAAGGAATTTCATTATTTTGCCCCTCCTACTCTTTCTTTTCACAAGCAACTCAAACCAATCTCTTTGTTCTATTATTTGCTTCTTTGATCTCCAACTAGCCACCACCAAAATGGGTTTTCTTTCTCACGTTCTTTCACTGGAGAATCAATCCATAAATTAATTCAGCCACCTTAGTCGCATAGACAAGTAACAATTTAAAAAGAAAAATCAATCTCCATAGTTATAAATCAACCCAAACAACTTATGGCCTAACCTTTCAAATATCAACAATAAACCAGTAATTTGAAAGAACAAAGAACCAGTTACAGGATGGGTAGGCTTCTTCTCCCATTTATGCCTATGATTGTGTTCGATTTGATCCAGGAGACCCAAGCTTGGGTAATGGCTATTTGCGTTGAACATAGATTGCCCCTTGTTGAAGACAGAAGAACAAGATGTGTTGTAGTTAATGACATGCAGGGCAGCAAAGGGGAGATAGTGAGGAAGAGAAGAAAATGATTAGAGCTTTAGTTCAGATTTGTTGGTTATGGTTTGAGGTAAAGACCAAGACCATGACTTGGAAGGAGACAGTGAATCCAAAAGATAAATGGCACCAACAGTAAGGAATGGGACACAGATGGGCTAGATTGAAGTGGAGAGATGAGGGAACAGAGGAAGGGAAACCCAGCGATGAAGAGGAAAATAGTGTTAATTTCTTGGTCTGCGTGGAAACCCATTTGTTGCGAACAAAATGGGACGCAACAAGTGCATAAAACTGTACAGTACAAGATTTTGTATATTTTTCCCTTCTTATATTTACCTATCAAGATGTCTACCAAACCATACTTATAATTAGGGAATTTTTTAGTATACAAGAGATAATACATCTTGATTCCTTCAAAAGACTATAGCCTTCAAATAAAATCGAATCATTTCAAAGTAAAGAAGTTTAAAAACTAATGAAACCAAAATTTCACATGAGATTATATTAAAACATACTCATTGTGATTTATGCCTTTCAATTGTTGTAAATATTAAAAATATTATATTATATAAACATAGTATGTGTACTGTATCATGATTACCCTTAACCAAATGATACAGCTACAACAAAAAAAATCATTCTAAATAGGTATGTGACTTAATGACATACAAAAAATTGGTGGGGTTGGAATTGTATAACAATGAATTTGCGTCATTCCGCTTGGAATGCATCAATTTGGAATGTAGCAATATCGTGGAACATATGGATTATAAGACAAGTACAAAAGTTTGTATTTTTTATTAACATACTTTTTATTTTTTTTCAAGATATTGGTTTATGGTTCTTAATATTTCAGTAGTTTTTTACACATAAGAATTTCCAGATTTAGTCCAAAACTACTAAAAAAATTTTGCAAAGGTCTATGGTCGTCAGCTACCTTACTGTAGGCTTTTATGCCAAATATATTTTTATATGCCAAGGAATGCCACTAAAAATTGTCTTTTAGCAAGTCGGCCTTGTCCTTGTGTTTAATGAGAGGCAAAAGTGACTTTCACTAAAATTCCTTATTGTTGGTAGTTCCTGTTATGTGTGGACTAAATCCACTATTTTCACATTAAATTTGAGCTTAAATTTTCATTTTTTTTTCACTTCTTTCTTACTTTAATTACATAGTTTGTAAGTGTTAGAAGCTACTGGATGTATGGAGAGACTTGTATTCGCGTGGCTTTTTGGGTGCCAAGACAGCCGCAAAGCTTAGAAATGTTGGTATTTTATTCACGCATTGGCTGCAAGCTTGGATTTTAGAAGAGTTAGTGTAAAATGTTGATTAGGCAAGTGGATGTTTTATTATTGTTTGACTCAATTCTACGCATTGCATATTTTCCTCCACTATTTCCATTTTTTCCCTTCTCTACGGGTCTTTTCCTTTTCTGGTTCCATTTCTTTTCCCTTCTCTGCTCCCATTTCTTTTCCCTTCTTTTTTTGGTTATCTTTGACATTATTTCAATGGACATTTTTGGAGGGGATAGGAGTGATTGGGTTGTATTTAGAGCATCTTCGTGACCTACTATTATGAAAGGGTCTGTGGCCTCCTTGGTAAACTAAAGGTCATCTCCTATGTTGGTAGAGCCCCATATTTGTCCTTTGCCATAGAGGGCCTTGATGGCAAAGCTCCGATATGATGCATTATAAGCATGGTGTCCTTTGTGATCAATTAGCATTCTTACTCTTACTTTATAGTGGGAATGGTAGGGTTGTTATTTCTTTTGTAGCATTATGTTTTTTAAGGTGAAACTTGTTGACTATTTTTCTTGTTTTATTTTTAGTTCCAAAATCTATTGGACAAGAAATTCTTGCCATTATGGCCATCCAAATTGTGAGGGCCATGACTTAATGGTGCTAGAAGCTAGTATGAGATCCTTAAAAGAGCTTGAAGTGAAGGACCTCTAGAAAATAAGGTTGACAAGTTGTCCTATAGAATGATAAGGCTGCTAGTAAGTGTCAGGCACCTAAACTTTCATTTGATAATGAGAATCACCTTTTTTATGCAAGCACATAAGACCTATGGTTTCTTTTGCTCCTTCATCATTGCCTCTCCTACATCCTTCCGACCCTTGAGGAATATGGTGGATCTAGGGGCATTTAGGGCCCTAGCAAGTGTTATGCCTCTAAGAAGGTGGTGGACCTAGTCAAGGAGGACTGATCTTAGAAAGAGTATCCTCTTGAAGCCCCATTAACTTTAGTCCCATTCTTCATAGTTAGAGCTGAGGCTAGGATAGGGTAAATTGCATGCACTAATCACAACCTTTTAATTTTATTTCTGTTCTAACCCTCTCCTTGAATTTATTCGTAGTACCTCTATTATGTGGTTGAAATATTCCATTTTAGACCTTTTTCAGATTGAATCCATTATCTTAGATGGAAAATGACACATCATCCGAGGATTATGGCCAAAAATGCTTGTTTTAATCCTTACAGAAATTCCCATTTCCAAAAAAAGTATTAAAACTTCAAAATCTAACAAAAATACCTTCTCTTACCTTTCCTCCCTCTCCGGTGATTCCCTTCCCTTATTTAGCCAACACTTTAGCCAACTATTCGGCCTCCCCACCCCTCCCCATCTCCTGCCAACTCTTCTTCCTCCTTCTTTAGCCAACTCTCTCCTCTGTTCGTCACCCATCCCTACCGTCACTCACCCACTTCCTCTACCCCATCCCCACCGTCATCCACCCATTTTCATTGCTTATCCACCAGTGATTCCATCCAATTCTGCCACTCATTCACCTATGACTCCACCTGATTCTGTAATGATTCATCATGATTTGAGATTCTTCATGATTCATTCATGATTCATGAGAATGAGGCCTAATTCATCTAAAATAAGGGTGATTTGTCATTCCTCTACCTTCGATTTGTCCCAGTCCAACTGATTCATGAGAGGGAGTGTAAAGCCCTTAAGTTTCCAAGTGCTAGGCTATGGGCTATGAGGTTTGAAAGCCTAAGAAAAAGGTACTTGAATGGAACTTAAGAATTTAAATCTTTTGGGTCAAAGGATAACTTGGCCAAGAAGCAGGAGATGCAAATGATGATTTGGAAGCCTAGAAATAAAGTTGATTGAAGGCTAAGGAATAAATTGAGTGTTAAGCACTCTTAGGTTTAGTTGTGACCTAGCCGAGAAGAAAGATAAAATAGATAATTTAAAGACTTGTGGAGCTCAATTGAAAGTATATTGAGTGGCCATTTTGAAAGAATCTTTATGAGGGACTTGGGTGCTACATGCAATTTTGTGTTATGGCTAAGTTAACGATAAGCCCACATTTGACGTCACTAGTCCCCATCTAGGTACACATGGCTCCACTATCCTTGATCCTTTTCAACTAGTTGCAAAAATCTCCATAGAAGAAGGTTGAGGTTAGGTATGGAGCTTCCATGGTGATGTTGAGTTTCTAAGAGCAACCAAAGCTAAAATCAAATGGATGTTTGTGGGTTTTGGCGGTTTCTTACACCATTTGAGCTAAGAAAACAAGTTCTAGCAGCAACAAGTTAAGTGAAGGCCAATCTAAGCTTGAGGAGCTTTATCCATTAAAGGATTGCTAAGCTAAGGTAAGGACTTATGCATTCCCTAATCAATTCATAGTTAGACTATGTGTATTAGTGAATTATGTGTGCTTAGGTAATTGTAATTTTTGGCCAAGGAATCCTAGGTACTATGAAGGCTAAGGTTGCTAAGCAACTATGTGATTTAACACTAATTAACTATGTTGGCAAGCATTAGGGCTAGGAATTGAGTAGGTTAACTCAATTCCCAAGCTAAGAAGCTCTCGGATATGATTAGTATTCTTTAATAAGCTTAATCGAAACTATGTTCATATGAAATCATGCTTGCAATACCTTTTGGATGGTGTTTAAGTGGTGTGTGCATGATTGTGTGCTTCTATGCTTGTTTGTGCATGCTAACCCCTATATATTACTTAGTTGTTATGTATGTATATGTATTCTCTTGTGTTTTCATGTTTTCATTTGCAGGTGCTTGGAGAATGGTCTCAGTTAAGCATGAGCTTAACCTATGTTTAAGCCTTGGAGGCTATGTTAGGTCCTTATTGAGTTTAGACTCATTGCCCTACATTCATTATATATGTAGGTAAAGGATTGCTTGAGTAGTAGACAAGATAAGAGTAGTACTTACTCTTTCAGGTTGAGAAGGTATTGTGTTTGTGCCTATTGTGGCTAAATATTCTAAGTGGTTTTAGATTGCTAGAGAACAAAGGTAACATGTGTGAACTTCATTCTTGCAGGAATTATGTCTTAAATTTTGTGGGAACAAGGTCTAGTAAGGTGGAAATGTGTTCTTTGGCATACATGTTGTGGCTTGCCTTATTGATTATGTGCCTAACGGTTGGTCTTGTTTTAGATACCATAGTTATGTTTCAAGTGATTATGATCACTCTCAGGTATGCCTAAGTGTAATGATATGTATGTGTGAACTCTCGGATGGTAGTGTGTTTTGATTTTCTTGGTAGGCTTACCAAGTTCTATGTATTTGTTTTGGATGATATGTATCTATAGTGCCTAAGTTGTGTTGGTGATGAATTTATAAGTATGTCTTAGCTAATGTTGGTAGGGCAGCCTATGGTAGGCTCACCAAGTTATGTATAGGCACATTTTGTGGCTAAGTATCAATGTAGTGGTGATATTACCTTATGAAATGGACTATGTTCATCTGTTCATGTAACTATGTTCATTAGTGAATACATATATGTTCTTGGATATGTGAGTGCATGTAATGAAGTACTTGTGAAAAGAATGTGATCTAGTATGAAATTGCATGTTCATGTTGTGCCAAGATGCTCCACAATGTAGTTAAGTGAATGTAGAAATGTAATTACACTTTCAGGTGTAATAGTATGTCCTTATGTGTTTTGGGAGAACATGTGTGCAAGGAGGGCCTATAGTAGGCTTACCAAGTCTTATGTGTGCCTAAGCTAGTATGTTAAGATGGATGCATATGTTGTATTGTAGTTAAGCTATGTTGATAAGGAAAAGGTTTTTGAACTAGCATGTGTGTGTTTGTGTTCATTTGGTGAATATGTGAATGGCCTCAAACTTAGTGTGCATAGAGTGCCCAAGGTAGGCTTGCCGAGACACTTGAGTTTTTGCAAGACATAAGCATATAAAAACAATTTTTTTGAAACTTGGATTTGTGTTTTGGTTGCCATGCATAAGCTTGATTAATGATTGGCACTTGAGATGACATGAATTTAAGAACCCACATAGGTATATAGTTTGTTTCAGAGAGCATGAACCTATAAGAGTTAACAAGCTAGGTACTAGTAAGTATCCTACGTACATGCCCATGTGTCCTGGCAGTGTCTAGGTGCACCCCAGCACCCCTACCCTTATGTCCTAGTGTTATGCTAGGCATGACAGGGAAAGGAGGCCAATTTGCCTAAGTATGCCTGATTTGTCCAAGTCATCCTCATCGCGATGGTTGAAATGGTGATTGAAATGATTATGATTTTGATGTCCTCATAACAGAACTCAACCTTTGATTTTGATTCCAATTTGTGCCTTTCCTCATCACAAAAGTTTAAACAGCATCAATGTGACCAAAGGACAAAGAGGTGGACAAAGGAGAAGGTTGACTGGATAGGGGAGGGGAAGGTTAGCCAGTGGTGGGGCCGTTAGAGAGGAAGAAGAGGTAGGAAACAGTATATTTGTTAGATTTGAAAGCTTTAATGCCTTTGTTTTTGCAAAGGGAATTTTTATAGGGGTAAAACAAGTATTTTTTTCCTACAATCCTATGATGATGTAACATTTTACATCTGAAATAATAGATTCCATCCAATGAAGGTCCAAAATGAAACATTTTACCCACATTAAGGAGACACCACGAATAAATTCAAGGTTGGGGATAAAATAGAAATATAATTAAAAGGTTAGGGTTAACATGTGCAATTTACCACTTCTGATCCATATCCACTTCATATGAGACCAAGGAACTCCTTCCCCAAGATGCTAATAAGCTCAAACACTCCTTCTTGAATAAGATTGAACCCCCACCCTTAGTCAACCTGTGGCTACAATTGACAAGTATCAAGGATGCCTTGCACAAGATGAATGCCCTAGATGCTGCCAAGTTCAAAAAGAGCTCAAGGATAGATGCTCAACAATAGCAATTATATTATCAAACGTGATAGCCAGAGGGTTATCACCCACATGACCTTCTTATTGGCATATCTAGCACCACCCTCGGAAAGATACACGACCAACCTTAAGAGAATTCTCCACACCACCCTTGGATATCTATACGACCAACTCTAGGAAAAAGACTCCCTACCTTAGGAGTGCACATCACCAACCTCGAGAATGTAGGCCTATCACCCCCGATAGAAGAAATGTCTCTCGAAGATGGTCTGCCAATTCGAAGGGCTCTCTCCAGTCACCCTCGGGGAAATCCTTGTCCGAAAGGATCTTAGATCCCCAAAGAGTTTTTAAGGAGAAACGACAAATACAGTTGAGGGATCTCTGACAGAAACCTCGCACACACCCCTACCCTCTAAGCAAAACCGCCTATGTCTAGCTATACACACCTCTCTTTGAAACTATGGACCAAATCTAGCCGAACATGTATCCTGATCTACTGATGTTGGGCATAACAGCCTCCTCCTCCCAGCTTCCTATAAATACTCAGGGGAGGCTCCCAGGGAAGACAAAAGGTACTCTCATTTTCTACTCTCTACTCTTAAATGACTTATCCTTTCAAATACTGACTTGGGCGTCAGAGATCCCTCCCCCGAAAACACACTCTAGGGAGCTCCTAACCCTTGTTCTTCATGTGCTATAGCTACTACTCAGGTGAAGGTCCATCGAAGGTTCAACATGTTTTACATCAAAAATGTGCTAGAGCATCATTTGGCACTATTTGTGGGAAATCATCCTTAAGTCGCCACCGTGGAGACTCGGCGTTCTAAGGATAAGGGCATTTTGAAGTCCTAGTCTGCGCTTGAGCCTCCGCCAGCAGACGATTAGGCACCCTCGGAGCCTTTCCTTTCAGAGGATAAGTGTCCTTTAATGGTCATTATGGGCTTTTGCGTGATTTCCAGTGCTCCATGGTAGCCGAAATGACACAGCAAATAGACCAAAAGTGGTCGTACACATGTTCTTATGTTAAGACCCCTTCACCAGAGGCCCACCCGGAGAAGGGGCGCCAATCATCTCATCGGAGTTTCCCAAATAGGAGTTTCCATAGGGAGTCCTCGACAGAGAACCTTCCATCTCGTGGGCAGTACGTGGTAGGGTCCAGATCAAAAGAACCAACGACCTCCCACTACCGGAGTCCTTCTTTGCCGAAGAAGTCCCTCTTACCACGACGTCGAAGTTATTCACTGAGAAGAAGACTTTATTCTCCCTTGCCCATGGCTGCCAAGCAACGAAAAGAGGATGGTACTTCTGTCTTGATGGAAAGAATTTTGGAAAGATTGCATAAGGTGGAGAAATAGGTCTCCAAAAAACCAGTTGGTCAAGGTTATCGAAGACCTTCACTAAAGAAGAGCCCCCCTTTATTAGGACAATAGTGGAAGCCCCCATGCCCAGCAACTTTCGAGTAACATGCTTGGAAACATATGATGGGTGAAGCGACCCTTAGGCCCACTTGACAAAATATAGAAATAGCATGGTGTTGCATAAGGCTGATGACGCCACCATCTACAAGTGCTTTGAGGTCACCTTATCCGGGCCAGCAATTACATGGTACAACTCGTTGGTGCCTGGGACCATAATGGGCTTCCAGGAACTATCTACTACCTTCACCCAACAATTCATAGGGAGTATGCCGACGGTGAAAATACCTGTCCAAATGTTCGATATAGCCCAAAAGAATGAGGAGACAATTCGGGACTATGTTAAAAGATTCAACAGAGAATCACTCAGCGCTCCGGACTTCCACCCAGAGATCTGTACCCTGACAATGATTAGAGGGCTAAGGGGGGACTCGTAGCTCTTCTATGAGTTCTCAAAAGATCCCCCTGACACCCTTAGTGAATTCTATGGAAAAGCAGAGCAACATATGACAGCTGAGGAACTAAGAATGGGAAGTCAAAGGTTTGATCACCACCAGTCTGAAGGCAATAGTCACCAACCTTGGTATCAATCCGAGGGAGGAGGCAGACCTTAGAAATCTAGGGGAAGAAAGCCAACAGCATTCACCCCCCTTAACACTTCAAGGTCAAATATCCTCATAGCCTTGGAAAGGCAGGAAACTTCAATCAAACGCCTCAAGGCCATGACCTCGGACAATAGAAAGAACATAAAGAAGTACTGCCAATTTCACCGGGACTGTGGGCACAATACCAAGGATTGTTTCCAATTGAGAAAGTACATTGAGTCCTTAATCAAACAAGGCCAACTTTGGCCCTATTTATAGATGCCTTCACCTAAGGCCCGGGAAAAAGCAGAATATGAGAAAAAATGAGAAGATGAGGAGTACAACTCTGACAAGCGTCGAAGTAATCGGAGCCCCAGAAAGCACCTCACACCTTCAGCCAGGGTTATCCATACCATAACCACTGGATTACCCTCGACTAAAAGAAAAAGGAAGGTGAAGAAGATCACAATGACAAAGTTTGACAACCCGATAAACAAGCTGGCCCGAAGTGATAGGTCATTTTGTGAAATTCCCACATGACGATCCTCTTTTGATCATGGCAAGGATCGAAAATTCAGATGTGAAGAGGGTGCTCATTGATGATGGATCAAATGCCGATGTCTTGTTCTCCCACCTGTTGCTGAACTTGGGTATTTTTCAGAGCGATCTTAAACCCGTTACCTCACCTACCTTCGGCATTGGTCCCTCGGAACTCCCAGTCTCAAGTGGATTGATCTACCCTTAATGTTAAGGTGTACCTGGGTCCAGACCAAGGAAGAACTCTTTGCTTCCACTTTGACAAGGTTCATCATCATAGATGTCCCATTCTCATATAATGCCATCCTCTGAAGACAAACATAGAGCAACCTTTACATTCGGTCAGATGTGAAATACCTAATTGTCACGTTTGAGGCAAAAGAGAGTGATGCAGAAATACTCATTGATCAAGCTGAAGTAAGGAAAATATTCATCAGAGCAAGACAGAGTCTGGTGAAAGTTCACATACAGACTTTGAGAGAGTAGAGTGTGACTGGTGAAGATATGATAGAAAGAGAAAAGAATGATCTTGAAAAGATAGAAACAAAGGATGTAGAACTTGTCCCTGGCCGAAGTACCTGAGTAGGGAAAAAACAGGCCGAAGGTGACAAGGAAAAACTTTGTATCCCTTCTATTAATGAACAAAGATCTATTTGCATACTCTCCAAAGAATATGCCTGGAGTAGACCTGGGTATAATTTAGCACAGCATTAAAGTACGCCTAAAGGTGAAGCCTGTTTGATAAAAAAAATAGCCTCTCGGTGTATAAGAACAATTTCGTTAAAACCAAAGTCCAACAATTAACGGAAGTAGGCATAATAAATGAGTCAAGTGCCCCAAATGGCATTGCAATGTCGTTGTTGCCATAAAGGAATGGAGCTATAAACTCCTAATGTGCATCAAGTTTTGATATATTAATGATGCCTATCCAAAGGACTCGTATCCTCTGCCATCAATAAACCAATTAGTATACTCCACTACCGAATATAGTCTACTTAGCTTCCTTGACACTTTTAGTGGATACCAACAGATTCAAATGGATACCAAAGACGAGAAAAAACTGCCTTCATTACTGATTTCGAGACCTACTGTTACATTAAAATGTCTTTCGATCTTAAAAATGTAGGGGCCACATATCAAAGGTTGATGAATTGGGAGAAATATGTAAGTGTATGTTGACGATATGATAGTTAAGAGTAAAATACCTAGTAGTCATATCATAGACTTGGGGGAAACATTCCACCAACTTCAAAAATTAAGAATCCGTCTTAATGTCAAAAAGTGTGTGTTTGGGGTGACTGTTGGCAAATTTCTTAGGTTTATGGTATTTGAAAGAGGTATTGATGCCAATCTAGAAAAAGTTAAGGCTCTACTGGGATTCCGAACTCCTACAACTACCAAGGACATGTAGAGGCTTACAAGGCGAATTACGGCCCTTAGCAGATTCCTCTCCAGATATGGAGCTCGCTACCAACCATTCTTTAAAATGCTCACCAAGGTAGCAAAAAAATGAAGGCAACTTCGGTTCCGAGGAATATCCTTAGAACGAAGATTGCCAAAAGGCTTAGGATGAACTTAAAAGCTACTTAACCCATCTGCCGACAATTCGACAACCACGGGAAGGAGAACCCCTCATCCTCTACTTTGCAGTCACTGAGAAAGTGGCAAGTTTGGTACTAATAAGGGAAGAAGGAGAAAAACAGTGGCCGGTATATTATGTCAGCAAATCCTTGCATGGTGCCGAAGTTAGGTACCCTCTACTGCAAAAAGCCATCTACGCCTTAGTCATGGCAAGTAGGAGGCTTCGGCCCTATTTCCAAGGACATTTTATCATGGTCCAAAGTAACCTACCTCTTCGGGATGTCATGAAAAGGTGGATCATTTCGGCTGACTGTCAAAATAGTGTATTGATGTCGATGAATATGACATCATATATGAAGCGAAAAAGGCCATAAAAGGTCAGGCTCTAGCAGACTTTATTTCTGAACTCCCTAAAATCGAGGACGTCCTCGATGACCTCGGGAAAGAGGAAGCCGAACGGGCTTTGAATGTATATGGCACTTCGGAGTCAGAACGCCAAGGGCCGAGATAATACTCCGAGGTCCTGAAGGGATGGAAGCAGCCAAAGTTATCAAGTTCGAGTTCCAGGTCACCAATAACATCGTTGAATATGAAGCCCTCGTGACTAAACTACTGTTGGCAAAAAGAGTTGGTGTAAAGAATCTAAAGGCTTATAATGACTCGCAGTTGGTTGTCCGACAGACAACAGGGGAATACGGTGCCAAGGATCCTAGTCTAGTGAAATACCATGACCTCATCACAAAACTGATCCGAGAATTTGACAAAGTAAGCATAAAAAAGGTATCTCAGAAAGAGAATGTCAAAGTTGACACATTGGCAAAATCAAAACAGTCAACTAAGTTACTTGACCACCCGAGCATAACCATAATGGCATTCACCACACCAAAGAAGGGGTGGAAAGACCCTATAAAGGAATACCTGGTCAGTTTGTCCCTACCCCAGGATCCAAAGGAAGCGGCGAACGTGCGTAGGCGCTTTGGAAGGTACTTCATGATTAGGGAAGAATTGTACCAGCAAGGGTACGCAATTCCACTGCAAAGGTGTATTAATGAAGAAGACATCAAGACAATCCTCAGAAAAGTCCATAAAGGAGCCTGTGGATCTCACATCGGAGACCGACACTCCTGTTGGGACACTACTTTAGAAACAATATTTCTGGCCTATTTTAAGGAAGGATGCAAGGCAGTTCATCAAAAAATACAGTAAGTGCCAACGACACGCACCAATCCAAAGACTACCCATGAAAACGATAACTTCAGCTGACTATCCTGGAGGAGTGAAATTCTGCATAGTTATAGTAGATTATTTCACCAAGTGGATTTAGGCAAAGTCTCTGGCAACAATTTTGACAAATGACATCTAGAAGTTTGTCTGGAAGAACATCATATGTAGATTCGGTGTGCCAAGAGTGATAGTAATAGATAATGGTTCCCAATTCATTGATAGAAGATTTCAGGAATTTGCAACCAACCTTAGGGTAAAACTACACTTCGCCCCAGTTGCCCATCCTTAAAGGACAAGTTGAGGTGTCCAATAGGGCAACAAAAGGTGGTCTTAAGAAGAGGTTGAAAAAGCCAAGGGAAAATGGCCAGGAGAACTCTCGGGTGTATTATGGAGTTATTGAACAACTTTTAGGAGAGCTACTGGTGAAACACCTTTGTCACTCATATTCGGCATTGAGGCCATTATCCCTGTCAAAGTCATACAACCATCTATCAGAATACAAGTGTTCGATGAAGAAAGGAACAACCTCAGTTTAATAACCAAATTAGATATGATTGACGAACATAGGGAGATAGCTGAACTCAGAAGGAAAGCCTTTCAGCAAAGGGTGGTCATTCCTTCAAACTTGCATGTCAAACCTAAAGGAATCAAGAAAGGAGACCTTGTTCTTCGAAAGGCAGAACTAGATCCTGAATACCCTCTCATGGAGTACTTCGGGCAAATTAAGAAGGACCTTATTTGGTCCTCAAAGAAGTTCGGCTAGGAATCTATAAACTTGGAAATGCTGAAGGAGAAGAGTTGAAAAACACAAGGCATTCAGACTCTTTGAAAAAGTTATACATTTACAAATTTCCAAGGAATGAGCCTTATTATGAGAATCTTCCAAAAGAATTCAGCCAAATGTGGTGATCTCCTAAGCTGCCTAAAGTGTTAGGAAGGAAGCTTTATCAAATGAGGTTAACCGAATATGGTTGATTCTAAAAAAACCTAAGTGTTGGTTAACCAAATATGGTTGATTTCAAAAATACCTAAGTGATCTTGTACAAGCTTTACCGAAGGAGGTTAACCAAATATAGTTGATTCTGAAAATACCTAAGTGATCTTGTACAAGCTTTACCGAAGAAGAGGTTAACTAAACCGAATATGGTTAATTCCGAAAGTACCTAAGTGTTCTTGTACATAGAAATTTTCCTGAAAATGTACTTGAATTTTATTCAAACGCGTAGGAAATATTTCCAAGGATAGTACATGATCGAATTTGTTGGGCATCATTGAACCGAAGTTGTAAGTGAGCCGAAGGTGGTGAGTCAATTGAAAAGTTCGCGGGAAAGCATCTTAAGGGTTATTTTCCCTATCTACAGGCTCTTTGGCATCAGCATCCTTGGCATCGTCCTCATCATCATCAACAGCATCTTTAACAGAAGAAGGATGCTCTGGAAGGCTAAGGAACTTGATCTTTGACTACTATGAGAATGGTCCTTCAGGTATATCGAGAGCTCTTAGGAAAGAAATGTTAAGTTCGGGAAACCGTAAGAGCATCTGATGGCGAGCAAGGCAGAAACCATCTTGAAATAAGAACTTCGCTGCCTCCTTTGCCCTGGCCTTATCAGCTTTTAGATGCTCCACTTCTTTCTTCAACGCCTTCATCTCCTTCTCCCCCTTCTTCTTCTTCTTCTTTTTCTTTTGCTTCTTTAGCTGATCAATTTTAGCAAGAAGCTCAACATTAATTTCCAATACCTTGGTGAAATCAGTTATGGCTTCCTCCTTTTCTTTCTCAAGGATCTCCCCCACCGAACTCAGTTCCACCACCTTCGCACCAGGTCAGACATTTTGGATGAGCACTCATCAAGGAGCCCCCTCTGGCTCTCCAACACTTCCTAGCGAAGCTTGGCCATGTCTTCCTTGGTGATCTTGTTGAGCTCACCATATTTCATGCACAAGCTCACGAACACCTCCTTGGCCTTGGCCAAGTTCTCCTCTGACTGACTTTGGTTGGAAAACTGCTTGGTCGACTAGGGCCGAAGGTAACCCTCAGACACTAACAGTTACAAGGAGAAAGACTTGATGTGAGTTACATGAAACTTATAAACCCAAAATTTTTCTAAGTACTTGAGGACTAAGGTTTACCTGATCAGCGTGCTCGGAAATCCGAGTAACAAGGATCTCCTAATTTAGGCAATCCTTGATCAGGGTCTAAAAAGTTGCATTTTTGATAATGCCCGTCACCATCTGAGGAACTATTTTCTAGCAATCCTCCAAAAATAGGTCCATGTCTTCGATGAAAGTCCAAAAAGGTTCCCTCGGCACTTTATCCTTCAGGATCTTCGAATGCCCTTTTTCCGAATGTAGTCTATCATCCACTCTGACTAAGCCCGTTCCTCTACAAAATTGTGCCAAAGTTCCTTTATCACATCATCTCTTAGCCATTCATGTATAAAATCTAAAATGTCGAAAAAGCCGAAATTCATATATGAATGACTAAGAGAAAATCTGGTGGAATTTCGGCATCTTCCCTGTCAAAGTCATTGACTTCAAGCACCTTAGTAGGGACTTTTTTACCCTTCCTTCTTCACTTTTCTTCAGCCTCCTCGATCGAAACCACCCCCAGCGAAGTCCCTAGGGTATCTATGATAGCATCGAGGCTCAGGGGGATGGATAAAATTGTCGCCTTTAGCAAAGGATCTACACCTTCGGTGGAGTGGTCCAGACCATTCAAGGGGATGAGGGAGCGAGTCCTCCTTCATTTTCTTCGTCTTCAGCTCCCTTGAAGACTACCCAGCTAGTTCCTTCTTTCTTTTCGGGGCTTTTTTCTTCTGCTCCCATTTCTCAGTTTGGCCAAAGAATATGTTCTTATAAAAGGCTGCTGATTTATCGCCCATCTCTGCAAAAGGGAAAATATTAGTGTAAGTACCAAAAAATCCAAAAAGAAAAGTTAGAAAAAAGCTTAGTCTCTACAAGAGTAGAATAGGAAAGTTTACCCCGAAGAAGTAAGACCAGCCATTACTTCTTCCTGTCCACTACTGGTGCAGGCATGTTCTTATCAGAAACATGCTCCTGAATGATCTCGAGCTCCCGAAGTACCTCTTCGGTCATGAAGTTCCATCTAATTGGAAAAGGGTATAATGGACAAGAAGGAGCTTGGTTTGACCAATCAGCCACTGCCGAATATAGTTGCCGAACTCATTAAATTAAGACTCTAATTCAAGGGTTAACAACTTTGACGGATCCATCATATCGATATCAAGGGTCCCTAAAGCCCACTTCATAGGCAGGTCTTTCCAACTCTTGTCCACCTTCATGAAGAAGTACTTATTCTGCCATCCTCGCCAACTGTCCTTGGTGCCGAAGGTAAAAGTAAATTTCTTGCTCCCAGATCCCCAAGGGAGTGATAGCCAAAAGGCTATCGCCTCCCCCAGCATGAATTTCCCCGAAGGTTTGACCGGGGAGCCTGACGTAGCTCGGAAAGAAGCATTGCCACAGACCTCGGCAGAAGCGAAATCGAGCATGACGAAGTAAGCACTTCGGTTGAAACGCCAGGTTATCTAAATTTGCCGATAACTCTATCGGGAAACCGAACATATCGCCTTCGGGAGAAAAGGACCAGCTACTGAAAGCAGGAGAGATTCTCCCCGAAGGCGGAACCCCCGAGCTAGAGAACTCCCCAAGCCACCAACCTGATTCCCGAAGAAGGGCGTTTCTACCAAAAGATGACCTCGCCCAAAGGACCTCGGGAGTACGGCATAAGCATTTAATGAGCATTTAAGGAGCCTCTGACAGATCGCCACACACTACCTAAAACGACGGCCTAACGCGCCGAAGCCGTCCGGGTCTTGTCAAGACTTGACTCTGTTCAAGGCTCAAGGAGCCTGCCACTGGCTACTTGTCCCCTACGTCCGGAGGTACAGAAAAGATCTGACCGAACACGTGTCATGATCTAAACGGGTCAGGCTTCCCTATAAATACACAGGAAACACGTCCTGGCAGGCATAGGACTCCTCTCTCCTGAAAAACACAAGCAGGCAAGTCCGCAAAACTCCCTAAGTGTCCCTTTTCACCTTCTCAGGAAACTGACTTGGGCGTCAGAGGCTCCTCCCCGGAAATTCATCCCGGGGACCTCCTAACCTCTTTTTGGAGTCTTTCAGGTACTTTCCCATCTGGGGAACATCTCCGTCAGGCGTTCTCCCTCCTCGGAAGCTCCCTCGGAATTCATCATGTCGCAAGACAAAGATGCTGAAGGGCATCATTTGGCACCGTCTGTGGGAAGCCACCCTCAGGTTGCCGTCGTTGAAACTCGGCGTTCTAAGGATAAAGGACTTCCGAGGTCCCCGTCCGTGCCTGAAGTCCAACCGGCTACCGAGCAAATCCTTCCAGGGACTTCCTTTACTGAGGAAGAACGCCCTTTGGTCATCACCATGAGTTTTCTGCGCGAATTCCAGCGTTCTGTTGTGGCCGAAATGGCACAGCAGATAGACAGAAGGTGGCCACAACAAACTCAGGCCTAGAGGCCTCCTTCGCCAGCGCACCCTCGAGAGAGAAGTTCTAAATCAGCTCATCGTACTTCGGGAAGTGGAGACCCACGAGAGGAATCTTCAACAGAAAACACGCCCCTCAGGGCACGGCTCGTGGGACGGACGGACTCCAAGCGACCCAAAATCCCGCACCGAAGGAGCTCGTCACCTGAGGCGAGGTCCCCGTCCCCGAAGAAATGCCGACGATCCCCTTTCCCTGAAGAAGAGCCCAGCGCCACACTCCTTATGGAGAAAATATTGGCGAGGTTGGAAAGGGTGGAAAAACAGGTAGCCCGCAGACCTGTCTGGGCCAGACTATCTGAAACTTTTTGTGGCGATGAGTCGCCGTTCACCCGAACAATAGTCGAGGCAGCCATGCCCAGTGATTTTCGGGTACCTCGGCTAGAGACGTATGATGGCCGAACAGATCCACAGGCCCACCTGACGAAGTACAAACGGAGCATGGTGTTGCACGGGGCTGACGATGCCACGCTATGCAAATGTTTCGAGGTCACCCTTGCCGGCCCTGCTACAGCATGGTACAACTCTCTGGCCCCAGGAACCATTAGAGAGTTCCAGGAGCTGTCCACTGCCTTCACCCAGCAGTTTATTGGAAGTCGTCCTACGGCGAAGATGCCGGTGCAGATGTTCGACATAGCACAGAGGAACAGGGAAACCATCCGTGACTATGTCGAAAGATTTAACCGAGAGGCCCTAAGTGTTCCAGACTTCCGGCCAGAAATACGCATCCTCGCCATGATACGGGGCCTTCGGAGGGACTCGCAGCTATTCTATGAGTTTTCCAAAGACCCCCCGGACACGCTCGGTGAATTTTTCCGAAGAGCCGAGCAGCATATGACAGCCGAAAAGCTAAGAATGGGGGGGCCAAAGAACGATCATTCCCATCCCGAAGGATCAAGCCCGCAAGCCAAGTATCCGACAGAGCAAACAGGACGACCTCAGAGGATCAGGGGAAGGAAGCCTCCTCCGAACTTTACACCCCTGAACACCACAAGGACCAACATCCTCATGACAATGGAGAAACAGGGGTCCTAGATTCAGCGACCGAAGGCGATGACCGCCGACAACAAAAAGAATATGAAGAAGTTCTGTCAGTTTCATCGCGACCACGGTCACGACACCGAAGATCGCTTCCAATTGAAAAAGTATATCGAGTCGCTGATTAAGCAAGGCCAACTTCGGCGCTATCTGCGAATGCCTTCGCCAAAGGCAAAAAGAGAGGAGGAAGGAAAGGCTGATGAAGATGAGTATGACTCCGACAGAAGAAGAAACCGAAGTCCAAAAAGGCGCCTCCTACCTTCAGCAGGGGTAATACAAACCATCACCACTGGACTGCCATCCTCGGGGAGAAAGAGGAAAGCCAGGGAAATAGCAACAATGGAGTACCAGAGCCCATCGAAAAAACTCACCCGAAGAGATGGTTCCTCTGTCATTTTCCCTCATGACGACCCATTGTTGGTCATGGCAAGAATAGGGAATTGGGACGTCAAAAGGGTATTGCTTGACGATGGATCAAACGCCGACGTCCTATTCTCGCATCTGCTCCCAAGCTTGGGAATATCCAGCATCGACCTCAAGCCTGTTACTTCACCAACCTTTGGAATAGGACCCTCAGAGCTGCCCGTCCTCGGCTGGATCGACCTTCCCCTGATGATGAGAGGGAGTTCGATCAACGGAAAAGGAGAAATTTTTGCCTCCACAATGACGAGGTTCATTGTCATGGATGTCCCTTCGTCGTACAACGCCATCCTTGGAAGGCAAACACAAGGGAATTTGCACATTCGCCCAGATGTGAAGTACTTAACAATCACCTTCGCCACCAAGGACGGAGACGCCGAAATTTTCATCGACCAAGCCGAGGTCAGAAAGGTGTTTGTCAAAGCCCGAAAGGCCCCAGCAGCCAACTTCGCACAAACCTTAGCAGGAGGGACACTACCGACCGAAGAACCAAAAACGGGCGGGGCGGAAAAGTTCGCAGAAGTAGAAACGGAAGAAGTAGAACTTGTCCCCGGCCAAAATACCCGAATAGGGAAAAACTTGGCCGAAGGTGACAAGAAAAACCTTGTATCCTTTCTACTGATGAATAAAGGACTGTTCGCCTACTCGCCAAAGGATATGCCAGGGGTAGACCCTCGCATAATACAACATAGCCTTAAAAGTAAGTCGTCAAAACTGGAAGCAAAACCTGTCCGGCAAAAGAAGCGAGGCATCTCGGTCCACAAAAGTAAATTCGTCAAAACCGAAGTACAGCGCTTGATGGACGCAAATGTAATTAGGGAGGTCAAGTACCCCGAATGGCTAAGCAATGTGGTCATTGCTACAAAAGAAGGGAGTAGTAAGCTCCGGATGTGCATCGACTTCAGAAACTTGAACGATGCCTGCCCAAAAGATTCCTATCCTCTCCCACCGATAGACCAGTTGGTCGACTCAACTGCCGAATATGGGCTCCTAAGCTTCCTCGACGCCTTCAGTGGGTATCATCAAATAAGGATGGATCCCGAAGATGAAGAAAAAACTGCTTTCATCACCGAAGGTGGAACATATTGTTACACTAGGATGCCCTTCGGGCTCAAAACTGCAGGAGCCACCTACCAAAGACTGATGAGCAAAGTCTTTCATGATCAAATAGGGAGGAACATGGAATTCTACGTTGATGACATGATAGTCAAAAGTAAGATGCCTAAAGACCATGTCACAGACCTAGAGGAAACCTTCCAGCAACTCAGAATATTCGGAATTCGACTTAACCCCGAAAAATGCGTCTTCGGCGTGACCTCGGGAAAATTTCTGGGCTACATGGTATCAGAAAGGGGCATTGATGCTAACCCAGAAAAAATTAAGGCTCTGCTCGAATTCCGAACTCCTGTCACAGTGAAAGACGTGCAGAGACTCACTGGAAGGATAACCTCTCTTAGCAGGTTCATCTCCAGGTACGGAGATCGGTGTCGGGCATTCTTCAAAGTCCTTACTAAGGCAGCAAAAAGAGAGAATGACCTCGGGGATGGTAACCATCCTTGGGATAAGGATTGCCAAAAAGCCTGGGAAGAACTTAAAATCTATTTGTCTCGACTGCCTACTCTGCGACAACCTCGCGAAGGAGAGCCCCTCATCCTGTACCTCGCTGTTTCAGAAAAAGCAGTGAGCTCGGTCCTTGTGAAAGAGGAAGGGTCGAGACAATGGCCAGTTTATTACGTAAGCAAATCCCTGCACGGCACCGAGGTCAGGTATCCATTACTCCAAAAAGCCATATATGCCTTGGTGCTGGCAGGAAGAAGATTGCGGCCATACTTTCAGGCTCACCCCATCATCGTCCGAAGTAGTCTGCCTCTACGGGATGTTATGAAAAAAGTTGATCATTCGGGAAGGCTTTCCAAATGGTGTATAGAGCTTGGCGAACACGACATTGTTTATGAACCTCGGAAAGCCATAAAAGCTCAAGCACTGGCTGACTTCATCGCCGAAGTACCTACCACCGAAGATAGCCACCCGGATCCTGGCGAAGGTGAGCCAGAATGGACGCTGCATGTGGATGGAGCCTCAGGTTCCGAACACCAAGGAGCCGGGGTAATCATCAGAGGACCCGAAGGTCTAAAGGTGATAAAGGCCATCAAGTTCAGCTTCAGCGTCACCAATAATGTGGCTGAGTATGAAGCTCTGATAGTAGGGTTGCGCCTGGCCAGAAAAATTGGAATAAGAAACTTGAAGGCTCACAGTGACTCCCAGCTGGTAGTTCGGCAAATGGCAGGGGACTACGGCGCGAAAGACCCAATTTTGGCAAAATACCACGAACTGGTGATGAAGCTTCGAGAGTTCGACACCATACGCATCGAAAATGTACCTCGTCAGGAAAACACCGAAGCAGATTGCTTGGCAAAGGCAAAAACATACACCGAGGTACTAAACCACCCGAGCATTGAAGTACTGAGCATAGCAACTTCGGAAAAGGGCTGGAAAGACCCAATAAAGAGGTTTCTTGCAGACAACGCGCTCCCCGAACACCCCGTTGAAGCCGCAAAAGTGCGAAGACGTTCTGCGCGATTCTTCCTAATAGGCGAAGAACTGTATCGGCAGGGATACGCAAATCCTTTACAAAGGTGTGTTGGCGAAGAGGATACTGAAATGATCCTCGAAGAAGTCCACGAAGGCGCTTGTGGTTCACATATTGGAACGGACGCCCTCGCCGCAGTGGTACTTCGCCAAGGATATTTTTGGCCTACCCTAAGAAAGGATGCCCGACAGTTCGTCCGAAAATGTGACAGATGCCAGAAACATGCAAAAATCCAGAGGACACCCTCGGAAATGGTGACTTCGACTGACTGTCCCTGGCCCTTCGCAGTTTGGGGCATAGACCTCATTGGGCCGCTCCCAACAGCCCCCGGAGGCGTAAAATTCTGCGTAGTCGCAGTAGACTACTTCTCTAAATGGGTCGAGGCAGAACCATTAGCAACTATCTCAGCTAAAGAAGTGCAGAAGTTCGTATGGAAGAACATTGTATGCAGATTTGGCATACCGAGGATACTGGTAGCCGACAACGGATCCCAGTTTATTGACAAAGGGTTCCAGGACTTTGTCAACGACCTCGGAATAAAGATGCACTTCGCCCCAGTAGCCCATCCTCAAAGCAATGGCCAAGTAGAGGTATCTAATAGGACCATAAAAGATGGTCTGAAAAAGAGGCTGGGGGAAGCAAAAGGGAAATGGCCAGGCGAACTCCAGAGTGTACTGTGGAGCTACCGAACAACACCCCGAAGAGCCACTGGGGAAACGCCTTTTTCGCTCGTCTTTGGTACAGAAGCCATCATCCCAATCGAGGTAGTGCAACCATCAATTCGAGTGCAAGTTTTTGATGAAAATGGAAATGACCTCGGCCTAAGAACCAAGCTCGACCTCGTCAGCGAGCACAGAGAAATAGCCGAACTAAGAAGAAAAGCTTTTCAGCAAAGAGTGGCCGCGGCAATAAACTTGCGCGCAAGGCCAAAAGGAATAAAGAGAGGAGACCTCGTTCTCCGAAAGAATGAATTCGCACCTCGAAAGCCATCCCACGGAGTATTTCGCGCCAACTGGGAAGGCCCTTACCTGGTTCTTGCCGAAGTACGAAAAGGGGTCTACAAGCTCGGCGATTCCGAAGGCGTAGAATTAAAAAATACGTGGCATTCGGACGCCTTGAGAAAATTTTACGCTTAGAATCTCGGCAAAGAAGACCGTGCTGTACAAAGAAAGGAAAATTTTCTCTAAAGTATAAAAAGTTTCTTAGCCAAAAAGTTTCTTAGCATGAGTGGTGCGAGTTCCGCAAAGGTGGCCGGCTAAAATAAGCGAAGGTATTATTTTCCGAAGTCTCTAGAGCAAACTTGTTCGGGACAACAGAGAAAATCTGGCGAAAGACTTAGCCAAAATTTTTGGGCATAAGTTGAACAAGTCAGGATTTCGCGAAAGAGGTCACCATGATAAGCACAGACAAAGTCTTCCGAAGTCTCTTGAACGAATAAAGTTCGGGACAAAGGAAAACAAAAAATCTCAGGAAAAGACTTAGCCAAATTTTCAAGGTCTTTATTGAGATAAGTGTGCTTACAAAAAAGATAGCCAAAAGAAGAAGTACAAAAAAGAAGAGAAAAAAGGACAATGACCCTAGAACAAACTAAGGCTTCTCGGCGTCCCGGGAGTCTTCGGCTCCTGCGTCCTTTTGCACCACCTTCGGCGCCGGAATACAAGGAGGCAGGTTCAGATGGTCAATCTTAGACCAGGTCCACCGAGGTCCCTCGGGAATGTCCAGGGCCGCCAGAAAAGAGAGATCCAGATCTGGAAACCTCTGAAGGACTTGATGCCGAACAAGACAGAATCCGTCCTGAAAACCAACCTTGGTCATCTGGTCAGACTTGTCTTTCTCAACCTCAAGCTCCTCGAAGTCCTTCTTCAAATCTGAGACCTTCTTCTTCAGCTCCTTCACTTTCTTCTTTTCCGGCTCCTTCTTCATAGCATCGACCTCGGCTTGGAGCGCAGCCTTCTCAGCAAGCGCCTTTGCCAGAAGACCTTCGACTTCTGACTTTTCTTTCTGATGCGCCTCATTTGCCGAGATCAGCTCCGCCACTTGGGAGCCGAGGTCAGAAATTTTCTGGGAGGAGTCCATCAAAAGTTCATCTTTTTCTTTCTGGAACTCCTCCCGAAGGGCGGCAACTTCCTTCTCCGCAGCTTGGGCCAGCTGCAGGTTCTTGACAGCCAGTTCCGAGCACATGGCCTTTGTTTTTTCTATGGCTTCTAGGGCCTTGGCTCGGAACTCAGTCTGCCTCGCCACCCGAACTCGGAGAAAGCCAGCGTACCCCAGAAGCTGCAAAAGGATAAAGGCGAGGTCGTTAAGACAAAGAGAAAACCAAACACTTAGAAAAAATTCAAAGGAGGAAGATAGACGAAAAGTGTACCTGAGCGGCGTGTTCGGAAAGCTTCGCGGCAAGAGAATCGTCGCCCGGGTGAGCCGCGGCAATGGCCTTGAAGGAGGCATCGATGAGGACCCCTTTCGAGATCTCCGTAGCCATTTGCTGGCAGTCTCCGAAGTACAAATTCATGTCCTCAGTAAACGCCCAGAAAGGCTCCTTCGGGACTTTTCCCTTCGGGATGCGGGCGTCCCGAAGGGCTCTCCTCTTGGCATGCTCAGCTACCCAACCCGGAGTGAGCAACTCCTCTGCACAGATAAAACAAAAGTTGGTCAAGAAAAGAAAATCTCAAAGATCATCAAAAAAGATAAGTGCCACAGTTTGTTAGAAGAACAAACCTGCTGGCACCTCGACGACGTCGTCGTCGGAAGCCCGAGCCTCTTCGGCAGAAATCCCCTTGCCTTTTATTCGGCGCTGCTCTTCGGCAGAAGGCGCCTCTACCACGGTGTCCAGGAGAGCCTGCGACGGGGTAGGACTTTGAGGAGGGACGTCAGCAGCAACCTCGAGCTGAGGGGCAGTAGCAGCCTCGGGCTCCTCGCCCATCTCTTCGGAAATCTCTGGAAGGGGAAGGGGCACATCCTTCTTCGCCCGTTTAGAAGCAGACGGCCCAGCCCCGGACGTTTTCCGTCTTCGGGAGGCAGCTTTCTTCGTCTGATCACCCTTCACGGGCTGACCGGTGAAAAGGGCTTTGTAGAAAGCAGCAGTGTCCTCCCCCATTTCTGAAAAAGAAGAAAGACATCAGTGTGAGTCCGGAACGAAGTTATAACAAAGAGATTTAGAAAGTAACTTACTCTCATAAAAAGTTTCAAAAGAAACTTCCTCCCGAAGGAGCTGCACTAGCCAGGAGTCTTCCCCGGCGATGGCAGGAGCCGGCATCCCGAGGTCCGTCTTGTGCTCCTTTACCACCTCGAGCTCCCGAAGGACCTCCTCGGTCATCAACCTCCAATTGATGGGAAAGGGGTAAAAAGGACGCGAAGGGACCTCGTGACCCCAGTCGGCGACGGCTCGGATGTGACCGTCGAAATCCGCGAATATGGAAGCCAACTCGGGAGTCAGCAGTATCCTCGGATCTACAACGTCGTCCTCTAACCGTCCCTGAGCCCACTTGGTCGGAACATGCGACCAGGCCTCCTCCCTCTTCAGAAAGAAAAACTTTTTTTGCCACCCTCGCCAGTTATCCTTGGTGGCGAAGGTGAACATATACTTTTTGCTCCCGGATCCCCGAGGTAGCATGAAATAAAAGCCACCCTTCGGGACCACGTAGAGCTTGTAGTATTGCATAAAAATAACGAAGTGGGGTTCTATTTTGAAAATGCCACACATACAGAGGAAGGCGTTGAAGTAGCAGTACGAGTTCGGAGGAAGTTGATTTACGGCAATGCCATGAAATTGGCAAAAGTCGCAAATCAACTTCGGAGGGGGGAACTGAAGTTTGGCTTTCAGCTGAGCTCGGAAAACGGTGATCTCGTTACTATGGTTTGAAAAGCCATAGTGGTCAGGACGGGGCAACCTTGTAACAGCATACGAGGGAAGGAAAATTTTTTTCTTCCACTTCGCTAATTTTGCAGGAGTAGTGCAACAAGGGTGAGAAAGAAGAGGCTGCCAACTCTCAGGAATAGGCATTTTTTGGCTGGAAAACAAGTTCGGAAAAAGGCAAAAATGGACTTCGGGAAAAACTTTGAAAAATAAAGAGTTCTAGAAATCAAAACCCACCAAATCTTTTGCCGAAATCTGGGTGTGAAGACGCCGTCGTGAAAGATGACCGGAAAAAAGCTCAGGTGAAAGAACCGCCGCGAAAGGTAGAAGAGAGCAGAAGGAAAACCAGAGCAAAAGCAAAAGCAAAAGAAACAAATGACGAAATGAGCATATATATAGGCCGAGGGGGGTAGGCGAACCGGCGTCATAAGTACTCTGCGAAGGTGAAACGCCGCCATAAATGCCCTTCTGCACCTAAAAAGGCGTGCTCGCGGTAACCGATGCAACCCCAGCCAACAAAAAGCCGACACGTGTTAGCCATCGCACCAAAAGAGGAGCACGCCCTCTGACAGACGTCGCGCCGCTCCAGACTGACACGTCTGGTTACGAGATGCGACGGTTCACTAACCTACAAAAATAAAGAAGTAGGTTACCTCGAGGACACCAAAAGACAGGCTATGGCCGAACAGTCCGTATCTTCGGACAAAAAGGTGTATCTTCAGCACAGGTTGCACTCCCTAGAAACTCCCGAGAAGCATCCTGGGAAAGACAGCAAACCGAAGTCTCCACTTCGGCTTCTTCGAGAAAGGCCTAAAAAGCTGGAAAGCAGGTTACTTCGAAGACACCAACAGACAGGCTTTGGAAGAAAAGCCTATGTCTTCGGACGGAAGGTCCGTCTTCGGAACAAGTACTGCACTCAAGGCCCAAAGAGGGGCCCTCAGGAAGCGAACAAACCGAAGTCTCCACTTCGGCTTTTTCGAGGGGGGCCTGTGATAGCCAAAAGGCTATCGCCTCCCCCAGCATGAATTTCCCCGAAGGTTTGACCGGGGAGCCTGACGTAGCTCGGAAAGAAGCATTGCCACAGACCTCGGCAGAAGCGAAATCGAGCATGACGAAGTAAGCACTTCGGCTGAAACGCCAGGTTATCTAAATGTGTCGATGACTCTCTCGGGAAACCGAACATATCGCCTTCGGGAGAAAAGGACCAGCTACTGAAAGCAGGAGAGATTCTCCCCGAAGGCGGAACCCCCGAGCTAGAGAACTCCCCGAGCCACCAACGTGATTCCCGAAGAAGGGCATTCGTACCAAAAGATGACCTTGCCCAAAGGACCTCGGGAGTACGGCATGAGCATTTAATGAGCATTTAAGGAGCCTCTGACAGATCGCCATACACTGCCTAAAACGGCGGCCTGACGCGCCGAAGCCGTCCGGGTCTTGTCAAGACTTGACTCTGTTCAAGGCTCAAGGAGCCTGCCACTGGCTACTTGTCCCCTACGTCCGGAGGTACAGAAAAGATCTGACCGAACACGTGTCATGATCTAAACGGGTCAGGCTTCCCTATAAATACACAGGAAACACGTCCTGGCAGGCATGGGACTCCTCTCTCCTGAAAAACACAAGCAGGCAAGTCCGCAAAACTCCCTAAGTGTCCCCTTTCACCTTCTCAGGAAACTGACTTGGGCGTCGGAGGCTCCTCCCCGGAAATTCATCCCGGGGACCTCCTAACCTTTTTTCGGAGTCTTTCAGGTACTTTCCCACCTGGGGAACATCTCCGTCAGGCGTTCTCCCTCCTCGGAAGCTCCCTCGGAATTCACCATGTCACAAGACAAAGATGCTGAAGGGCATCAATATAGTAAGCAACGGACTCGTCGCCCATCTCTGAAAAAGAAGAAGTAGGTCTATTTTCAAGACCCCACATATGAGAAAGCATTGAGTAGGAATATGTGGGATAGTGGTTTGTATGCTAATTGGCAAATTTGCTCAACTTGGAGTGGATACCAAAGACCACTTTAGCGGCTCTGAAGACAGTAACCTCGTTATACCGAGGAAGGTAGCTTGGATCTCCAGGACCAGGAAGCCTAGTCATGGCGTAAAAAGGAAGAAAGAATTTCGTTGACCAGTTCTTCAGCTTTTTTGAAGTGGCACAGCTCAAATGAGAATTGAGTGGAGCCTAACCCTTAGGAATGGATCGGACTTCAACTTGTCAAGAAGACATGTTCGGAAAACTAGGACCCTAACCTAAAAAATGCTATCAAATAATAGATCTCGGGTAACGTAATTGTAAGAAAATTTTTTGTGTTGACTGGTCAGTAGGACCACCGCCCGCTGGCTGGCCAGCAGGAACGCCGT
>SMDT01001960.1:0-61309 GCA_005392925.1 Aquilaria sinensis | reverse complement strand
AATTGTAGGCTATAGGGGTCTTGAATGACATGTAAAATGTCTTACATGAATTCTATACAGGGCTAGAAATTCGGGCCTAACGAGCCTAGGGGCCGAGCTCGGGCCCAATTCGAGCCGAGCTCGAGCCTGAAAATTCGGGCTTGAGCATATCGAGCTCGAGCTTGGGTAGTACCGTTAAGCTAAGGGGCCGATCTCGAGCCTGAAGGGCTCAGGCCCGGCCCGGCCCATTTACACCCCTAAAGAGAACAAATAAAAAAACTTTAGCTATTAAGTTTGGGTACTAAAATGATTAACGAACAGAACTCAGGGACTACAATGGGAAAACATAAATATTCTTGTATTGAAAATGCATTTAACCACAAAGAAACGTTGAACATACTGAAATTGCAAAGATAATGACACAGGGCCTCGTAAAAGTGATTTCCATGTGAGAAAGGGATCAAGCTTAAAAACAAACTGTACACATCTTGAAAAAGTAGTAAAATTTAAAAAAAAATAATAAAATAATAAAAGACACATTGTTCATCTACAATGAATTCTACTATAAATGAATAGTAAAAAAACCCCTCATCATTTAGAATATTGTGAGATTTGGTGACCCACAAATCATAGTTGACATTTTTTGTAATAAATTTTAAAAATAAATAGTAAAAAATTTCTCACCAATAAATTTATGATAATTAATTAAAATTTTTATTTATGTTAAATTTGAGTTGGGCTTTCTTCATGTTATATTTTTAGCATAGTTTTTTGTTATTAACAAAATAATTCACTAAAAATTTTCAAATCTTATTAACTCAAACTCTAATTTTTAATATTGATGAAAAATTTATCTAAATAATTCAATTTTAATTTTAATAATTATGAACCTAATTACCTTTTTTTTTTGTGCACAAAATAGGACAGAGCAGACCTGACAACATGTCTCTTCACTGCTAAGATCGAGATACGAGAAAAGGAGTTGAGCATCGAACGAATGCGTTTAACCATCCATTCCAACTCCAATAGCAATGGTGAAAATCTTGCGATTTGAGCAAATCACTAGGAGCAATCTGTCATGATAGTAAGGCTATTAAAATTCTGAGTAGTCATATATAAAATTGCATCAAGTCAAGCTTGCACTTGCACTTCTGTACTAAGGGGAGTAGGCCAACATTCGAGAAACTGGCTGTCAGAAAATAAAGAAACTGAGGATAAAGGACCTGAAGAAGGGTTATTGATCACTAACAAAATTACTTTATTAAATCAATGAGCTTGAAGTAAATAATTGATGCTAGAAAACTTAATCATCAATAATAAAAAAGAATGACGGAAATACAAAATTATGTGTAATATATGTTAATCAATTAACAATTTAATGTTTAACTTAATAAACTTAAAAAGAAAAGAAGATAAAAAAACAGTTAACTAAAACTGAATCAACCAGAACCAAGCAAAAATAGGCAAATTGTAATTATTAGAGTTTCATTTTAGAAAACAATAATAAAGAAAATCAATAAAAAATGTTTGGATTAAAATGAAAAAAAAAACTTTAGATACTAAGGATTTAACAATTGACTTAATAAAGATAAAAAATGGTTTAACTAAAAAATAAAGAAATTATGGTCATCAATGTCTTACTTTAGAATATAGTATATAAAACAACAGCGAAAAAAAACTTGGGGACCAAGAGAGCAAATTGAAGCTTTAGTTAAATAGTTATAAAATTCAAGGACCAAAATATAACATAGACGTAACTCAAAGCTTAAAATAAGAAAGATTAAAAAGTTAAGGACTGAACCTACATTTTAACATATTGAAACACACTAAAACCAAAAAAATTGCAACATAAGCTCTAAGAAAGGCTAGCACCTTGTGAAAAGATGATCTAACTCAAAATAGAGCAAATCCCAAAAAGGAAAAAGAAAATAAAAAGGCTAAAGCCAACAAAAAAAATATATATGACACTGTTCATCTACAGAATCTACAGCAATCTCACTGCAGGAAAACAGTGAAAATCTCACCTATTTTAGAATTTAGTTATAATTACAATTTTATGATGACACTGTTGTTACATGATAAAAGAATGTTATGGACCAATCTTGACACATGAACCACATCATTCACTAATATTCATCATAGGATTTCTTAACTAAAAAAGTCACTTATAAGTAATTTTATTTTTCTCAATCAATGTTATTTACACATAATAATATATTTATCCAATAATCACTTAATGGCCATATTTTTTGAAAAAGTAACTAATTGTTTTGAATCTTTTTTCTTGCTAACTTAAAAGAAACTACTAAATTATTTTTTGAAAAAAAATATTTGAACAGTGATTTTTGAACTTTATATAGTGTAGAATAGTTGAAAAAAATAATCACTATCAATAAAAAAATAATCACTAATCGTCATATATCAATAATTTCTCCTAAAATATACCTTTAGTCGAAAACCTGTATAAATTTATGGATTGATCAAATCATTTCATGTATGAAGTTTATGTCATATTCTTCTTTCAGAAGAAAAAGGTTCTTCACTTCACTGAAGTAATCAAAGTTTCATTTGAAACAAAAATAGTTGAGATTATCAGATGTTAGGAACAGGGTCCCTTTAAGCAAGAATGTCAAAGCTCATTATAGGCTTTTGCTTTGGAAGATTTGTGGCCCTTTGTGGGCACATGAGAGATTTCTCATATTAACTTTTATTCGTGTGTTGGAAGGCTGTGATTGGTCAAGATTGTTTATTAGCCGACATTATATATGCTAAAACGCTAAGCGTCAAAGCGACGTTAGTAACAGTAAACTAGCCTGCTTCACTAGCTGTGATTTTTTTTGGCTGTTTTTCTTTTCCTTTTTTTCTTTTCTTTTTACGCTGTATGTGTTGCTGTTTTTCTTTTCTTTTCTTTTTTTCTGTGTATGTGTTTTGGGCTTTTGGCCCATGAGGCATTAGAGACCAAATAAAATGAGTAATTACAGCATAGGCGCTCTATTGTATCTGTTATATTATTTGATCCTTAAATGTTAAAAGCATATACTTTTTCTACTATATTGAAATAAACACTGAAAATGTCCTAATGGTACCTCTTAACAACTAGAAATTTTTTATAAATAAGAGCTAAGGCTTGAAGTGGCACTAATAACAGTAGTGTCGTTGCTATAGTACCATTTTTTTAATGCAGTTCTTCTTTTTTTCTGCAATTAGGTTTTTTTGGCCTGTATTTTTTTAATTTGGGTTTTTTAGGCCTGAAATTATTTCTTGTCGCAGCATGTCGGTTACAGTAATTTTTTTTGTTTGGGTTAGGCCTATTTGATTTTTTTGTTGTCCCAAAATATGTCCAATGTAAAAAAAGGGTAATACTACATAATAAATACCCTATTTATGTAAAATAATATCTTTTGGTCATAAAATTTTAAAATTAGGTATTTTTATTACTCTACCATAATAAACACAAAAAAAATATTCTAAATTTTTTATTTTTACATTTCCGAACCCCAAACTACAGATTAGTTACAAAAAAAATTAGTTATCGGTAACATTGAAATGTTTCAAGTTTTTCAAAATCTCTAAATAGATTATGACTTAATTTTGAATTCATAATTTTTTAAATATTTTTCTCACTATAGGATATAGATGTATTTGATATGAAAAATTTGTATCTTTATTGATCAACTCATAATGAAGTGCAAGCTTTATGTAACCTTTGCTCATATATCCATACATCTTTCATGTATATTGAAATCAATCATCCCTTATATTTTCACCATTAGTCATGATCCTTTGAGCTTGATCAACTCATGAGTCTAAAAAATAAATTAATTATAAAAAGCCTTACTTCTTTTGAGTAAATTAATGCATACCCATGACAAGGTGCGACTTGCCTCTAGTGTAGTACTATATTATTTTCACAGTTCTTTTTATGTTTCTCCTTCCTTAATTGTGATTTTTGTTCTATTCAATTCCTTTCTTGTGGCTTTTCTTTAAAGATGAAGGGAACACAGAGGAATAGAATTAAAAATAATTATTTTTAAATACATTTTTCTCATTCAACATCGACAAAAAATTTAAAAAATATAATTAGGTCAATGACATCCATAAGACAAACATATTCAGAATTTTCTAGACATTTCATAGCTTCAAAAATATTGAAAGTTACTATTTCTCCATAAATTCAAAAGATAAGGTCCCTTAATGCACATCAATTTTAGTCCTTGGCATTTTCATAAATGGTCTACCTAGCAAAATGTGAACTGGCAGTGACATAACAGTCATCGATGCTCCTAAATCCAGCATAGCTTTTTCGAACTTGAAATTGCCAATTACACAAGGTATAGTAAACATACGAGGGTCGTTACACTTCTGAGGCAACTTCATTTGGATTATTGTTGACACATTCTCACTAACTTTAATTATTTTATCAACCTGTAGCTTATTTTTATTGGTACACAGCTCCTTCAGAAATTTGGCATACTGAGGCACTTGCTTGATTGCATTTAGCAGAGGTATGTTGATTTCAACGTTCCTAAAAGTCTTAAGAATTTCCTGCTAGGTCTCTTATTTCTTTGATTTAGCCAACCTGCCAAGAAAATGAGGTGGAATTAGAAGTCTTAACTTTGGAAAAATTGGCTTTTCATTTACCTCATCAGTTGGTACATCAGAAGTTGTTGGTTTTGAGTCACCTTGTTTCTTTTTAATTGCTGCCATTTTTTATACAATGGTCTGCAGTTCTTTGCCACTTCAAATAGTCATAGCATTAGCATGCTCTCTTAGGTTGATTTTAGCTTGAAATGGCAGCCTTCTTTTTTCAACTTTAATGTTATTCAATGAGACTGCAAGTTGTGAATTTGGTTCCCCAAGTCTTTGATGCTAGCCCTTGTTTTCTACTGAAACATTTGAGTGTTAGTGGCAAAGCTTTCACTATATCTTCTAAAGCCACACTTGAACTTAGTGCTTGGTTCTGTGGTGGAAGGGCTAGTTTTTTGTAACTGGTAAATGGGTATTATGGCTGGTTGTTTGGTTGCACATATCACAAATTCTGGTGGTCTCTTCAACCAAGGTTATATTAATTGGCATAGGGGTCATATCTTCTTGGTTGGTTAACAAATCGGCTTATCGTATTCACTTAAGGTATTATATCCTTTTATAGTTGTGGGCATGATTCGGTAAGGTGTACTTGAGCAGAGCAAATGCCACAAACTTTAGGATTTTAAACCTATCCCAAGGCAACTTATCTAACAATAATGGTTAGTTCAGAAATTTAAGCTTCAATACTAGAAGTTCCTACCTCATTTTACCTTCTTCGGTGTATGGCCTACCCTTGTGCCAAACTACTGCAAGTTTGCTGCCATTTTAAAAATTACATCCTTTGCTTCTGCGGCCATCTTTTTTAAAAGTGCTCCTTTACTTATAGCATCAAACATGCTTTGATCCATAAACAATAGCCTTTCATAGAAGTACCGCAGCAACAATTGGTCAAAAATCTAATGGTATGGACAACTCACACATAGTTGGTTGAATCTCTCCTAGTACTAACAGAAACTCTTTCCGTTATACTGTCGAATCCCACTGATTTCCTTCCTAATTGTCCCAGCTCTTGAAGTTGAAAATAACTTCTCTAAACATTTTTTCTCTTTAGGTCATTCTAGGTTCTAATCCAATCGGAAGGAAAGTAGTATGACCAGTCCTTTGTCTTGTCTACCAATGAGAATGGGAAGACTCTTAGCTTAATATGTTCTTTCGTAGCTCCTTATTGCTTCATGGTCAAGCAAACAACATGAAATTCCTTCAAGTGTTTGTGGAGATCCTCACCTGCAAGTCCATGAAAAGTAGGCAATAAATGAAATAATCCAAATTTTAATTCAGTAGCTACCTCAATATCAGGAAATTTTTAACTAAAAGCTTCTTATCAAAAAGCTGAAATAAAAGATCGAGGTGTTTTTTGAATTGATTGCTGAACTAAATTAATTGTAGAATGAAAATGAAATAACCAATACTAAAAATGCTCAGTTTAGGGTTAATTATCCATTCTAGTTACGTAGTTGATCATTTAAGGAAAATTTTTCTCCAATCCAAGCAAATAAACAGAATTCTCTTTAAAGCTGAAATGAACCCAAAGAATATAGCAGTAAAATTATCTAGAAAAGACTTTAGGTTAATTTCTTAATTTTGAGTAACTAGGTACTGAAAATCAATTTCTAATTGACTCAAAATCAACATTAAGAACAATGAACAAAATTTTATTCCAAGCAACAATCCAAAAGCTTGAACAATTAAATCTTTCTTACTTCTCTTGGTATGAACTAACCAGAAATAAAAATAATCTCCAAAATATTCACTTGTTTCTAATTAAATTCTTTTCACCCAAGTGGTTTGAAACAAAACCAATCAAATTTACAATCGCAGAGCCAATCCAACAAGCAAGAACATGGAAATTAATTACAATAAATCTGAACTACAAAGAAGTAAATACTTAAATTTAAAGAAAAATTCAGCAAGCAAAATTAATCCTCACAAACGTTGTTGGTGATGGAAATCGTCCCCTTGAACTGAACTAGAAAACTACTTAGTTATGTTTGGAATGAAAAGCCAACGAAAAGATGGAATCGAAAACCAAACCTCTTCGCTATCCCTTTGTTTTTCCAGCCACCGGCTTTTTAAAGTTCTTGAAAGAAAATATTCTACTATGAAAATAAGTTCTAGCTCACTAGGATACCTCTTTAACTCTGCAAATTCTTTTTGCTTTTTACGTTGAGCCACATACAATTATCCCTTTGGTTGCCACAAACACTAGGTGTCCCAAATTTCCAACTTCTTTGCTGCCATCTATCACGGACATTTAGTTGAACACATTGTAGGCATCAACTTCTTAAAGCGCTACTTCCATTCTTCTGTCGTAGCTTTCTCTTAAACAAGTAAAGCCAACACCAAGCTTAATTTATCTCAGTTGCTCTGTTGCAAAAAAACAATGTGATAGGGATGAGGGGCAATTAGTTGATGGTAGGCACCAACTTGGACAATAAGCAAAATGTGCAATTAAATTGCTAGAGCCTTCAGTTGTTGTTTCAATCTTAATTGGAAGCAGCAAATTGAAAAAAATCAAGAGAAGGAAAATAGAGACAACAAGCCACATTGAAATTTCCCCAGGCGTGGAAAAAGAGGATAGTTCTAAAGTAGCAAATTCTTCAAAGTCCAAAACACATTTTTCCCATTCTCTCCTTCTAAAAGAATTGGACAATGCTCTACTTAAAAGAAATCCTGTATGCATAAAAAAAATGGCATGTGCAATTAGGAAAATGTAAAATTGTTTTCCTAGAGCAAAAAAAAAAAAAGGCAACACTCATATTTTCCTTCAAAACATAAGTAAAAATTCTATTAATAACTCTATTAACTAATAAATAAAAACAAACGCTAAGAAGATTATGGTAAAAATATATGAAAATTATGGATTTATCATTTGTGCCAAGCCTAATAAGTTATTTTTTTTATTTGTTGCTCAGTACAAGTGGTAAGCATAGTTAATTTCTTTTATTAATGTTTTTACTATACTATATGGGGATGTCTTCTGATTTTGGTTGTAGGGACATTAGTGAGTACACAAACAAGTTTTATCAGAGATCTTAATAAGGATCCCGGGGACCCTACTACGGGTAAGTTAAGTGACCAATAACGAGTAAGTGGCCTTGCGAATGCTAAATGACTTTTTAAGGGTGAATGACCCTAACCTAGTTAATGCTAGTATAAAGGTAGTAAGTAAACCCAAGATGAATAAAATAAGAGTTTTAAGAGACTCAAGGGCCTAAAGAATTGAGGAAGCAAATAAGCAACTGAAGAAGGGTTAAGGGACAAGTTGTTTCAAGGTAAGCTTAAACACTTTGGCAAAAGAAGTGCAAATGCCAAGAGCATTTTAAAAACTACCACATGGATGGAAAAGGTAAGTACCACATAGGAAGAAGAGTTACATAGGTACCCTCCTATGGAAAAGGTAAGGTAAATTATGGTGAAAAAATTTTTTGATGAGTGTGGAGCTTAAGTAAGCCACAAAGGAGGGGAGCACAACGTTGAAGATAAGATTAAGGGCGAAAGAGCACCAAAGGTTATGTGCCTGCCTAAAACCAGGTGAGGCATCATCATTAAGTACCAAAATTTTGTGGTCTTCAAGAACATGAAAGAGCTGAGGGGTAAGAGGTTAAGGGCACCAAATTTTAAGTGCATCCATGGTAAGGATGGCTTTGAACCTAAGGCCCGGATGAGACATAAGGAAATGGCTCTGCCAAGTGATCGATCTACATTAGAAGTCAAGAGTGCTCAAAGAACGAGGTAAGAAATTTAAGTTATTAAGCCTTATTAATTATATAAAGGTAGTACTTAAGTGTGCCTAATTTTCTTTAAGTTTGAGCATTAATTATGGCTAATGTATGTAAGCCATATCATTGTTGAGTGTTATGAACACTAACCAAACATGGTAATTAGCATTTGAGAATTAGATAACACTTAATTGAAGTACCTAAGAGTATGTGGGTGAACTAAGTGTTATGTTATAACAAGTTGTGCTATGTTGTTCTTAAGTGCTGTGTATGCTAATGGAATGTGGAAAGTTATGTACATGGGGGTTGTATAACAACTAAGTAAGGTACTAACATTTTCATAATCATGTTCATGGTTAATGAACTAGTTTCATGTAATTTTTTAAAAAAAATGGGTTTTAATGACCCATTTGCAACTAAGTATGGGACCACTAAATCCCAACTAAGTTTTCTGCTAGTAATCATAGGCAGGTGCCCCTTTTAACTACAGTTGCGGCTGCCTTTGTTGCTGTAATTTCCCCAGTCATATAATCTACTTTCACTTTATGGGGGTTATGAGGGTGAAATTCTAGTTGGAGGGTCGGGTTCAGGTTGAAACATAATTCTTATAGCATGAATCCTAACCTGAACCTATTTCAATTATAGCCCAAATAGACCCTAACCTGATTAGGGTCGGGTGAACCCCATATTTTCAAGAAGCTTGCTACATGCTACTAGCCTAAGAGGAATGAATGAAAATTTTGGGTTATGTTTACTCCTTTAGTGAAGAGTAGCTTAACTTTTTAATTGGTCTAGGCCCTATCAGACGCTCTTGGCCAAGGAATTCAACTAACTAAGTGACTTTTGAATCAATTTATCAACTTGTGTTATGCAAAGATGATAGAGTTTTATTGATAAAAAATAGCTAATCAATTAGCCAAACTAGCCGATTAGAAGGAAGTTACTCTACAGTAAGTTTAAAGGATTACAGTTGCAAATGGCTTGTTGATGGTCAAAGCAGCGATGATTGACTAGGAAAAGAGTACGGTAATGATTGACTGGGAGGGTGAGGAGAGGGTCGCTCGACATGGCAGTTGGAATACTCGTTGTGCCTTGGAGTCAGCTGGTAGTGGCAAGTGGCTCACAGTTGGGATAAGGCGGTACTGATAATAAAGGTCGGATGACAGGGGAGGCCAAAGGCCAGTGAATTGATGATAATAAGGTAAGAATGAGGTTGACGATCTCAGCTTGAGCTTCTATTCATATAGATGTGATTATGAGGAAGAATAAGATTAACGAAGGGTAAAATCCATCCGTAGTCCCTTAGTTTTTACTTTTATCCTATTGTGGTCCCTTAACTTTCATAAATCGTGTTTCACTCGAGTCCATGCTGTCAATTTTCTCATTATCTTGGATGAAAAAAATGATAATGTGGCCTATTTTGGGTTGATGTGGCAATTCCTAACTCCATTCCTTGGGCTCACAAAGCCATACGGCTTTTTCTTCAACCCAAACTAACATAAATACATAATTTTTTACCTAAAACATAGATTAACCGGCCAAAATTCTTTCTATTTCTTGATACATAGTAAGATGACGAGTGAATTTGTTGCCCAAGTCTGACTCCGACCAGGATTTGTCGCCTCCAGCCGTTCGACAACTGTCTTTATCATCAACCACCATTATTCAATGTTGTCTTCAGTCGATCCAGCCAGAGATGGGCATCTGGTCAACCCAACCCATACATTTTGAAATGATAAAACATTTCAAAAATGATGAAAAATAAAAATCTATGATTTGTGCTTAGTAGCATAGTCAGATCAAATACAAACTATATGCAAGAAGGAAAAAAAAAATTAAGTTTCTTCATCAGATATTTCCTCATCATCTGAACTCTTTTAGTCTTACTTTTGGAGCGCTGTGAGGCCCTAATTTCGGTTGCAGACGTATACTTCCATCACCTTAGGAGTCTAATACAATGAGTCAAGTCTAGAACCGGTTAACGGAACACCTGCCCACACCACATTGGCTATCTTTTTATGAAAAGGATAACCGCTAGGTGCTTCTGTTTTGGAACTAAAACCTATATATCCACATAAGGCTTCTCACAATTCACACATGTGGGATATGAGGGTGTTACAAACTCACCCCCCTTATGTACCCAACGTCCTTGTTGGGGTTAGTCGGATTACTTGGTCCTCTAAACTAAGTGACCTCTCTAATCAGACTATTTTAGCCCCTGGACAAGTAGCCTCTCAAATCCGGGATCAGTCCCGGTAGATGATGCATGTGTACACCCACTATGTCATATCATTATGGTCCGAGGTTGGCTCTGATACCATCTATAACGACTCAAGTCCAAACCTGGTTAATGAAACACCTGCCCACATCACATGGATTATCCTTTGTGAAAAGGATAAGCGCTAAATGCTTCTGTTATGGAACTAGAGCCTATATATCCATATAAGGCTTCCCACAATTCACCCATGTGGGATATGGGGGTGTTACATCAATCTTGATCATTTCTCCAATATCACTCATTTTCCTATACTAAACACTGTCTCAGATGCTATGGTGGAGACCAGAACAGTGATAATCTCCTGTGCGATTATCAACAAGATCAGAAACTTTAACCTCTTTTTGTTTCCACCACTCCAATATGTCAATGTCACTTGGCTCAAACAATGTATTGAGATAGTCATCGACCTCAGCTACACCCATGTTGTTGGTCGAGACACTTTAGCATTTGGAGGACCGAATTAAATCTTGATGAAATTGATTTTCTTGGAGGCTCGGTTTGATGAGCTTTAGATCTTACCTTATTCAAATGCCACTCACAATATAACTTGTACAAAAAATGTAAGTTCTTGGAAGCAGTAGCAAACATAGCCAAAATATTTATATGAGGCATTTTCTAAATAAGTATGATAAATGCCTTCAAGCAATATGGTCGTGTTAGTTAATTTGACACATGGGTCAAGCAACGAAGCAACTAAAAAGAAAGGTGGAATGTTTTCAAAATACTGAAATCATTTAGCCTGATAGCTTCGATAGTATATTTTAACAACTCATCGTCTTTAAATTGATGTAAAACATATTTAATGTTCACTAAATGAAACAAAACTTGATAAATGGTTGGGTAGTACACACCGGAGAAAAATTTAGTTACCTCATAAAAAAACTTAAGCAATTTATGGGTTTTAAAATATTTTCCCCATACATTATTCGTAAGAAATTCCCAAACCATCTTCAAGTTCATGAAATGTGTCAAAAAATTTGCATATGGGTATGCATTTTGCAACATCAAATATATGGACTTTTAGTAGGTTGGACAATCCAATTTAAACCATTTTCAAGAAAATGGTTTTTGATTTTCAAAACAAAACCTTTTGAATTTAGGAAACACAGTGGGTCTTGATTTCAAAACCGTCAATGAATTCCAAATAGACACAATTTCATTTTGGAGAACTTCTAAACCCTTTTGCACATAAAAGTTTAAAATATGGAACATGCATATAACGTGAAAGAATGCACCGTTGAAAAGTGGTTTCATTGCTTGGCTCAAAAGGCGAGCAACAACATCATTGTTTGAAATATTATCAAATGAAAGACACATGACTTTGTCAACACAATAATAATCATGTAAAGTTTCTAAGATACAATTTTGTATGTCATAACCAGTATGATCAGTTTCAATGGCCCTAAATGACAAAATTCATTTTTGCATATCCCAGTCAGAATCAATAGAATGAGAAGTAACACAATAATATGATTAACCTACAGATGATGTCCACATGTCAGAAGTAAATGCCACACAATGATCAATAGCATATAAATAGGCTTGCAAATTTGATTTTCCAGCTTCAAATAAATTAAAGCTTTCCTTCCTAACTGTTTTTCCTAGGCACTTTTTAAATGAAAATTTTAATTGTGATTTAATCCAAGATTTTAGATGCATATCTTCAGCTTGTGAAAAAGGTTTTTCGACAAGCATAATTCAATTTATCATGCTTTCTTTATAAGAATGTTGGTTAAAATGAAATATACTTGACTTGCTGGTTGTGCTCCCGAGTTGTGTTTGTTCTCCGTAACTAGTTGTGGTATCAAGAAGGACATTAGGATGTTGATTTTCAATGGGGCGCCGCTACATTTAGGTTATGGAATTCTTTTTATGCACCAATGTTTTTCCACAATGTTTGCATTTCCCGTACCCGTACCTTGACTCGTATCCATATACGAGCTCATAATGCTCCCAAACCCAAGCCGTTAATCTCAACGATTTACCTTGTCCTTGGGTTTTTCTTTATTGTCGGATAATTGATCGTTGAGACTCAAATCGTTATTCATCATATCGATTTGGGCATCATCATCGTGCAACTCAACGATTGAGATGCCTTTTTCGGCCACTTGAGAACGGCGATGGAACAAGCCTTAGAAACTGGTGGTACGGGAAGATAAAGTCTCCATTGACTTGCTTTTTCCTTTTGAAGCCATGATTTATGAAGTGATATTAGCGATTAATGCAAAATTAAGAGGAGATTATGAAGATATTAGGAGGAGATTAAGAAGAAATTTGAAAGAAATTAGCCCAAAAGCTAAAATGCTTAAGAGAATATAGTAAAAGAAGAAGAGATGTTGAATTTTGGTGTGAGGATAGAGTGGAAATAGCATTTCTATTTATAGGAAAGGACCAGAAATTGTAGCAGAAAACCGTTAAGGGACTAATTGTGTAATTAACCTTTTTTCTTTTTTGAAAATCTGCTGTAAGTTACCATTTTTTACCGTTGCACAACGTTAGGCCTAGACCGCACAGTCCTGGGCTGGGCCAATCCTCATCCGAGCCGGTACTAGGTCCTAGACCAGTTTTGTGTTAGTTTGCATGGAACTCTTTCTTTAAGCCCGAATTCAGCCCACATTTTTATGGGCCATGTCGAGTCGGGTTTGACCAGTCCGAGGTGGATTTGACTCCGGGCCAATCTGTAACAACCCTAAATTTTATTTAGTTTAGTTTATTTAAGTTAATGATAAAAAAAAAAGCTAATTTAAAATATTAATAATTTTCATAGACTTGGTTGGTTATTAATGGGTAAGAATAGGTAATAAGAATAAAAGTAAAAGAAACGAAAAAAAATAAAACAAATAAAAGAAGCTGCCCCTGGAAGAGAGAATATGGGAGAGAACGTGGAGGGGAAAAGAAATAAAGGAAGAAAATAATAATAATAAGGAAGAAAAGAAAAGAAGTAGGGCAAAAGAAGGAAAAGAGAGAAAAAAAAAAGGAAAAAGAAAAATAGAGTTATAAATATAATAGGAGAGGGTTAACATATATATATACCATTGTATGAAGAAAAATAGGGTTCAGTTTTCTACTCTTATACAGTTGTAGTTCTTTTCAAGAAGGAGACGAAACAAGGATTGAATATCAAGACCAAATTTAGGATTTTCTTCTTCAACAGAGTAAAATTGGAGAGTTTTGATTTAGTATTATTTTATATGTCAATATCAAGAGTGTTCATCAATACTTAAGAAGAGATAATATTTTTACAATAGAATTTTAATAGGTTTTAGAAATTGAAAGAGATAATTGATGGTTGAAATTGTTTAGATGAATTGGGGACAAGTTTAGTGAGGTTTTGACCCGGTAATTGTGAAATTCGGCAAGTTACAGGAGGATTTCGAAGAAAAAAACGAAGAACATCAATTCTGGGCAAGAATCGGGTGAACAATAATGTTGGTACCTACAGTTTTTTGGGCTGGTGCATCAACATCGTTGGATTTAAAACATTACAGTGTCATCACTGAGAGTTTAGGCTTGTACAATTAATCGGTTTAATAATCACGTCAGTCCCTGGAGCTTTTAGCACTAGTTCAGCGACTTCTTAGGTTCCAGAAATATTCGTTTAAGCCACTGACAAAGGATAATTTTAGGTTATTCCTTATATTTATTTGGTTTTGACATAGATTTTTATACAATTATTTTAGGAGCCTAAACCATTGTTTTGGGAGTTGGAAAGTTCCATTTTGAGGTAAGTGGCCATCCACCATTCTAAACTAAATTATTATTTTGCTATATGGATTATTGATTTTAAAGCATTGAATTATATTAAACTATAGTTCTATGAAACTTTAGTTTTAAAGTATGAATGTTTATTCTTTAGACTTCTTCTATGGTTTTCATCTTTATTATTCTAAATTTTATTCTAAATTTTTGTTATTTAAATATATTGATAATAATTACATGCGTATTATGTATGTTTCTAAGTATGTAATTTGTATCTTAATGATTATGGGATCAAGCGTGTTTTACTTGTATTATTATGACAATATGATTTTCTGATTTTTATAGACCTTTGGATTCTGAAAGTTAATGGATACGAATATATATGTTTTCAATTTGTTTTAGTGGGTGTTGGTTCTATACCCGACTACTAGGAAAGTGTAGTTCATAGCCCTTTTTACAGGGCATTATCTAAGTATGATTCACAGTGCACTATTAAGAACTGGTCCTTTTGGGCGCTCCACCGATGGCGATTCTTAGTCGATCTATAACGTACTACAGTGGTTAAGTGTAGTTGTTATAACATGGCGCACCACAGAGGTTAAGTATAATTATCATGACATGACGTACTACAACGGTTAAGTGTAGTTATTTTGACATGATGTACTACAGCGGTTAAAGTATAGTCACAGTTATTGCCCCACTTACTATGTTAAGAAATATTATGTTTGTTATCTAATTAAAACTGCTATGTTTTGACTAATAAATTTTAGGTATGAATTTCATATTTATTTTGTCATGATTTATGATAAAGCTAATTGTATTTGTTTTTGGCACTTATGTGACTTTTAATTTTTATGAGTACGATTTTCCAACAAATGAATATTCTGAGATATTTATATGTTTATTATATTTTCTAATTAATATTGGATTTATAGTATTTTTAGTAAGATTATTTTTTGCTTGATCTCTATGGTATATAATTTATATAAATTGTTTTAATGTTTTATGGATGGTGGACATCCCGCCGCTTACTAGGCATTCATGCTTACCCCCTATTTTCTCACTTACGCAGATAGCAGGTCACACAAGATTGACTAATTTGGGAGTGACTACAAGAGCTCAAAGTTTGGGATAGCATTAAAGTGGGATGTAATAGACACTTTTAGGTTAGAGATATTTCATATGCGATTTTAAATTGTAGTCGCTTTACCACTCAATATCAAATCTTAAGTAATAAGTTTGGGTTATAACTTATGATTATTTGAATTTTATTTGGAATATTTTTAGCCTTGCATGTTCGAGGAAATTTTATTTCTTCGAGTGTGTGGTATGTCATTGTCTCGAAACTCTTAGGGTGGGTTTCAAGGCGTGACACAGTCCCAATTTGGGTTGGGTTAGACTTGCCCAAGTCCCACCTCTAGACCCAGCCTGCCGTTAACTCCAATCAGCAGCCTCCGTTGCGAATCAAAGGGACTAGGGGCAAATATTGGTTGGATTTGAGCATGGAGGTGGAAGGAACTAAAAGGTCTAGGGGTAGAAGGATGATGGATCGGGATCAAAATAGAGGTATAAGAAAGTGGCGAAGATGGTGATGTGGATGATGACGAAGAAGAAGAAACGGCTCTCCAGCTTCAGCCATTTTGTATGACGGCACTCATGTAAGTCAATTTGTCTACCATAGTCAGTTTATTCCCCCATAGACGGTGCTCATGTGAGGTGATTTGTCTGCCATGTTTATAGGTTGTTGAGGAATTACTGCAATTTTTTGGTATATTCAATTGGCCTTAGGTTTCAGTCATCGAATCAACTCCTCGTCGATTCAATTGGCCTTAGGTTTCAACCTCTATTAGGATTTTGGGTTGATCCAACCTCTGTTGGGATTTTGCAAAAAACAGAGTTGCTGAGGTGAGAATGAGAAGGAAGGTTGATGAGCTTGTTCACAAGAATTAGAGAAGAAGATGGAGTTTGTATTATCTATGTTTTAAGTTCCCAAGATTATGTGATTGTGTTGATTAGAGTTTAAATTTTCTTTTCTGTACAAAATGGTCACCTATTTCAATTAAAGAATAAGTCACGTCGGCCCAGAACATGCCACATCACCATTTTTTGACCAAGATAATAAAGAAATTAGTGGCAGAGACTCAGGTGAGACACAAGTCATGAGTCAGGGAACCTTAATAGGCACTTTGAGAGATACAAGGGCTAAAGCATGACAAACGTAAAAGCTAACAAACTACGGATGGATTTTACTCGATTGACAAATTAGGAAATAAGAATGAATGCTAGGGTTAGAATTTAGATATTATAAATTGGGGGGATTAAGTTGGTTATTGGGTTTAGAAATTATGTTTGGTTGTGCTATTATATAATATAGTATAGGAGTAAGTTGGGTTATTATATAAGATATGGAGGGGTTAGGTATTTTCAGGTCAGCCCGACTCAAACTGAAAGTTGAAGTTTTATCCCCCTTTTCTCTCTTGCAACCCGTTCCAAACGCTGAAATTAGGGTTGGATTAGGATTTAGGTTTAGGTTTTGGTTTACAGGTTACACCCCTATAATACTTTAATTCTATAATGAAACTCTAGTCACATGATAAAAAAATGTTGTGGGCTTGTCTTGGCCTATCAACTATACCATTAACTAATATTCATCATAGAATTCCTTAACTAAAAAAATCACTTATAAGCAATTTTATTTTTTGCAATAAATTTTATTTACAAATAATAATACATTTATCAAATAATCACTTAACTAATTATTATGAATCTTCTTCTTGCCAACTTAAAAGAAACAAAAATTACTAAAGTATTCTTTCATGTATAAATATATAGGTTGGTTAAATCATTTCATATATGAACTTTATCTCATTCTTCTTTCAGAAAAAGAAAAATGGGTTCTTCACTCTATTGAAGTAATCAAAGTTTCATTTGAAACAAAAATAGTTGAGATTACCAGAGATTAGGAACAGGTCCCTATAAGCAGGAATGTTAAAGCTCATTATAGGCTTTTGCTTTAGAAGATTTGTGGGCCATGAAGAATTTCTCAGCTAAACTTTTATCGTGTGTTGGAAGGCTGTGATTGGTTAAAATTGTTTATCAGTAGACATATGGTACTATATTATTTTCACAACCTTTTTTTTGTTGTCCCCTTCTTTAACTGTGAGTTTTGTCCTGTTCGCTTTTCTCGGGTAAACAACAAAAGTCCCCCTGTAGTTTGATTTAATTTACATTTTATATCCTATATTTTTAAAAATGTACATTTTACCCTCTATTTCTTTTATAATGTCTGGCAACAACTTCTAAAACTCTAAATTAAACTATCTGATACCTATATTTCAATAATTTCAAATTTTTAATATTTTTTTCATTACTAAATGACCTTTAGTTTCAGAATTTATTTTCAGGCAGTATAAAAGAATTAGGGGCAAAGTGTGAGTTTTCAAAAATAAAATGGGTAAATTGTAGGTTAAGGTAAACCTTAGAGATGTAATTGTAACTTTCCCTTTCTCTTAAGATGGGGCATGGGGGGACACAGGAAAATAGAATTAAAAAGAATTATTTTTTGAATAATTTTTTCTCATTCAACACCAACAAAAAATTTTAAAAATATACTTTAATTTAGAGAAAATGTTTTGTCCTTGCAGATAAAATAGCATATGATTACTAAGCTATTTAAAGTAATTAGACTTAGTTAACGTTTCTAGTTTTTTCAAAATTTTGGGTAAAGAACCAAAACATTGCTTGTAATAATATCTATTAAAAAAAAGAATAATTAATTTTTATATTTTTAATCATTTACTGCTTCAATGTGGGCCAAGAAAGAGAATGATGAACTTTTCATTGCCTATATTAAATGATTTTGTCATACACTCTGTAATGTTTGATAACTAAGTCAATCATATTATAGCCTTAATTTTGCGAAACAAAGTTAAGAATTAAAACAAACGGGGTTTTGACGTCTGTCTTCAACTATAAAATTGATCTCTTAAATAGATTTTAAAAATATGAGTTATTTGGAAAGTTAAAATTTAAAAATCTTGTATTTGGTTAAATTTGAAAATAACTCCCCAACATTCTCACAGTTCAAAAACTCTGTATCATTCATAATTTTGTAGAAGTTACCATTCTAGTTCTATGTTTGGTGAAGTAGGAAACCACAACATATTTGTGTTTCCAAAAATTTACAAAATAGTGGTCCTAGAGTTTTAAATATTTACAGATTGTTCCCCAAATCTTCAGAAAACATCGACTCAAGATTTCAAGGTTTTTTTTTAAGGAATTTTTTTATTTTTTTTAATTTTACTTATTTTTCTTTACTGCCTCATCCTTCATACTATTTTTTCTTTTATTTTTTTTCTCTTGCCAATTATTTTTTTCCTTCGATTTCCCTATTATTTTTCTTCATTTCTTTTTACAATTTTTTTATTTTATTTTATCTTTCCTTTTTCAATTTTTTTTTAGAAATACCACCGCAGGTGCACTATTTCATTTCTCCAAAATTTGCCCAGTGGCACTTACACCCAAACTTTTCCTCTTCATTTTCTAAATATTATTATTTATTTTTCTTCTTTTCTGTTTTCTGCAAATAATCTTTCAAAATAGAACATTGGGATTATAATAATAAAACAGAAAATATTATTTAAATAAAAAAACATAAAAAATATTTTTAAATTTTTGAAAAACTAACAAACTAAAATAGTATTTTTCATTATTTACTTTGTCTTGTCACTCTTTTTTTGTCTTGCTTTCTTTTATTTTTATTATTTTAAGTCTTTCCTCATTATTCCTTTTTCTTACTTATGCTTAAATTTTATGTGAATATATAATTTTAAGTTTTAAAATATAACTATTTAAAATTTTATTTTTTCATAAAAGTAGTTTATATTTTATTTAATATCAGTGATTGATATACTCCAGAAAGGAGGGAGGGAGTAAAGTTAGTCTTGACAATAAATATTGTCTTCAATCATGAAGAAAGCCAGAGCACATCACATCACATGGCATCTGGACCCTCCACGACCACCCAAAGAAAAGTCCGAGCCGCCTTCGTTTTGGCTGGATTCGTCTAAGTCTAGCGTCTTCTTCTTCTTTCCCTATTTTGCAAATCTTCTAAGCGGCTCCACTTGTTATTGTTCTCACCCCCATACCTCGTGCATTTCACCAAGTTGCCACTCCAACAGCTTCCTTCCTTCTTTGTCCGTTTCTCATCTCTTTTCAGAACCCCACTCTCTCTCTTAGAAAGCAGCAGCGCCCTCCTCCAACTTCCGCCTTGCGTCTTTAGCTGCTTCCTATCACTACACTCTCTTGACGTCCGCCTCCTGTCGCCACCCTCAGCCTGGTCTGGATCTGGCCATCATAGTCCGTGATGCCCGTCGGCATCTTCACCGGATGATGTCATGACTTCAGGAGGGACTTCCTGAGAGGGAGGACGTCTGGAGCAGTGGTTTCCCAGAGGAACGCTCCTGAAATGCTCAGAAAAGAGGGTTAAGAGGTCCCCGGAGTATTTTTCCAGGGATGAGCCTCCGACACCCAAGTCAGTTTCCTGAGATAAAGTAGAAGAATCCGAAAAAGCTAAGTGGCCTTGCCTGTTTATATTTCTCAGGGAGAGGAGGTCAAACTGTGGGTCCTCCCTTTGCCAGGGGCTGTTCCCTGGTATTTATAGAAGAGTCCAGCCCGTTCAGATCGCGACACGTGTTCGGTCGGATGGAATCTGAGCTTCTGGGCGTAAGGGACAAGTAGCCGTTTATAGGTTCCTCGGGTTTGGAACCGAGACAGGTGGTGACAAGACTTGGACGGCGTAGGCGCATCAGACCGCTCTGTGAGGCGGCGTGTAGCGCGTGTGGGCGACAGGTCAGAGGCTCCTTAAATGCCCATGTCGTACTCCCGATGTCCTCTGGGCGAGGTTGCTCTTTAGTACGGATGCCCTTCTTCAGGAATTAATCTCGTAGTTCAGGAATTCCCTGGTCCAGGGGTTCCGCTTTCGGGGAGATTCTCTCCTGCTTGAAATAGCTGGTTCTTCATCTCCGAAGACGATCCGTTTGGTACCTCGATGGGGCTAGTAGTATCCTCGGATTTCCTGATGTCTCGAGTTCGGGAATTTCGACCTCGCTTCCGAGGTGCGTGATATCACCTTTCTCTGATAACGCCAAGTTTCCCGACCATACTATTGACAGGAAGTACGGTTTGAAAGAGGTGATAGCCCTTCGGCTATCAGTCCTCCTCCCTTAGTCATTTATCAATGCTTGTATGAGCAGTGTCTTTTGTTCGCCGACCTCCCACGCACGATCCGAAAAGTTACCTATTCTTCGCAGATTCTGATATGTTCAAGCATGGATCAGATGACTTCAACGTACTTCCATCCTCTTCCTGCTGCTTCACCATTATATCAGATTAGTGCTACTCAGTTGAAGCCCTGTGATTACAGTTAGCACGAGCTTGATACTTCTGGATAGCTGATCGGCGGAGGAGGATACAACGGGGAGGGTTGGCTAGGTGGTGGGGAGGTAGACAAATGAGTGAAGTCTGGTTAGCGAAGTGAGGATCAGTGACGGCAAAATTTACTAATTAAAATTAGTAAATTTCATACTTTTTGGCCGATTTGCATGAAAGCATTCCGTGGTCTTGCTCCACATCCTTTAATATCATTGATTGATTTACGCGAGAGAGACTGAGAGAGAGAGAGAGAAAGACTAAAGTTCGTATTGACAATAAATATTGTCTTCAATCATCAAGAAAGCCAGAGCACATCACATCGCATCGGGACCCTCCCATGCCCCACAAAAGATAAGTCCGACCAACTTCGTTTTGGCTGGATTTGTCTAAATCTGGCATCTTCTTCTTCTATCCCTATTTTGCAATGTCTTCTAAGCGGCTCCACCTTGTTATTGCTCTCACCCCATGGGCCGTTCTAAAATATTCAACATATATTGGTACCACCTTTCCTTTCTTATCCTTAAACTTTTTTAAAAGTTGTAGAGAAGGGTCTTTCTTTTAAAAACATACAATTTTCTTGAAAACATAAACTAATACATGGTGCGGGCGTTGTTCATCAGTCAGACCCCCTTCACCAGGTAAAGCTGCACAAGACTGGCACGAGACAGTTCCTAGCCAATATATCATGTAATTCTTAAAGCATTTGTTTAAAACCTTTATGGTTTTAACACCAAAATGCCCAGGTTTTATAAATTTGGATAAATTTTTATTTGATTAGTAAGAGCGTGGAAGAACACAAAACATAGTGGAAACATACATCCAACTTTATTGAAATATATACTTACAGAGAACTAGTGAACACCAGTTTATCACACGATTACAAGCAATGTTTTTGTTCTTTTTACCTAAAATTTTGATATATTAAAAATGAATTTTCTTACAAAATTCAACAAACTTCTGCATGTCATAATTTGATCAGCTCCTCAAAAAGCCAGTTGGACTAGTTAATTTTCCATATTTAATCATATGCTTACATATATGGTTTAATAAGATTTGTTGTGCACCATTTTTAGTATGTTTTAACATTAAAAGAATACAGCTTTACTTCAGAATATTAGGCCGGTCAAAAGCACCAAATTTTATTTCCAATGTAGGAATTCAGGGGTAGAGCAAGAAATTTTTGACAATGGGTAAAGATATATTAGACAGTGATAAAAAAATATCATATTTTACTCCACTTATCCAGGAATACGTTTCATAGTGTTTACTCAATAATGTTCTGGTAATTTTTTTAATTTATTTTTACATGCTAGGCGTAACGACCATATATTATTATCTACAATTTTATATTCCACTGGCTTCTGTTTTTTTTTAATGAATTAGGTCAATACTTTAATAAAAAAATAAACAAACTTAATTATATGTCTCTCATATGTCACCTACTTAGGAGAAGAAGAAAAAGCAGAAGAAGAAAGAGACTACAGTACGCCTTTCATCTATATCCTCAATTTCATAAATTTTGCCAATTTTGATGAAAGCTTTCCAAGGTCTTGTTCCACAACCGCTAATGCTTCCACGTTTATTTATTTTAAATTATTTGTTTGATTTAAATTCCAGTGCCTAAAATTAATTTTAGGTCAAAAGGATAACACGGAGAAAATAGTATATCTCATGTACACCTAAGTCCGAGATTGAGCGTGTAATCTAATATCAATACATGAACAATCACCAATAAATAAATGAACATGTTTGTTTTATTCTTTGAGTTAGAAAAGAAAAGAAATGCCAAGGCACGAGTTAGGAAAAGAAATAATGAGGAAGGACTTAAAATAACAAAAATATAATTATTTAATATTTTATTTTTTTCATAAAAATAGTTTATATTTTATTTAATATCAGTGATTGATATACTCCGGAAAGGAGGGAGGGAGTAAAGTTAGTCTTGACAATAAATATTGTCTTCAATCGTGAAGAAAGCCAGAGCACATCACATAGCATCTGGACCCTCCCACGCCCACCCAAAGAAGAGTCCGAGCCGACTTCGTTTTGGCCGGATTCGTCTAAATCAAGCGTCTTCTTCTTCTTTCCCTATTTTGCAAATCTTCTAAGCGGCTCCACTTGTTATTGTTCTCACCCCCATACTTCGTGCATTTCACCAAATTGCCACTCAAACAGCTTCCTGCCACTTTTGTCCATTTCTCATCTCTTTTCAGAAACCCCCCCTCTCTCTCTCAGAAAGCAGCAGCGCCCTCCTCCTCCTTCCGCCGTGCGTCTTTAGCTGCTTCCCGTCACTACACTCTTTTGACGTCCGCCTCCTGCCGCCACCCTCAGCCTGGTCTGGATCTGGCCATCATAGTCCGCCTCCCTACATCGTTTGTCAATGCTTGTATGAGCAGTGTCTGTTGTTCGCCGACCTCCCAGGCACGATCCGAACAGTTACCTATTCTTCGCCGATTCTGATGTGTTCGGGCATGCATCACATGACTTCAACGTGCTTCCATCCTCTTTCTGCGGCTTCACCATTATATCAGATTAGTGCTCCTCAGTTGAAGCCCTGTGATTTCAGTTTGCACTAGCGTGATGCTTCAATCTCGATAGATGGTGGTCGGGCGGTCGATACAGGGAGGAACGACCGAGGGGGTGGGGAGGTAGACAGATGAGTTAAGTCCGGTGAGGGAACAGAGGATCAGTGACGGCAAAATTGTAATTTTATTCTAAGTGTAGGGTGAGGTGTGCAACTTGTGGGACCAGGGTTCATTATTGAAGCCAAAGCACATGGCGTCTGGACCCTCCTGAGTCCCAGCCCAGGCTCCCACCAAAAGAGAAGTACATTATTCTCTTTCTTGGCCCCAAATTGAAACAGTAAATGATTAGAAATACAAAAATTAATTATTATTATTATTACAAGCAGTATTTTTTTTTTTACCTAAAATTTTAATGTATTCAAATAATGCTAAAAATAAATTTTCTTACAAAATTCTACAAACTTTTGTATGGAATAATTTGATCAGCTCCTCAAAAAGTCAGTTGAACTAGTTAATTTTTCATATTTAATCATATGCTTACATATACGGTTTAATGAGATTTTTTGTGCATGATTTTTAGTATGTTTTAACATTAAAAGAATACAGATTTACTTCAGAATAATCATATTTTTCATAGTGTTTCTCACTTATTTTTTTTTTAGCACTGCATAATGTTATGGTAATTTTTTTAAATTTGTTTTTACAAGCTAGGCGTAACGTCTATATATTATTTACAATTTTATATTCCATTGAGCTTCTGTTTTTCTTTTTTTAAGTGAGTGAGGTCAATACTTTAATAAACAAATAAACAAACTTAATTATATGTCTCTCATACATCACCTACTCAGGACAAGAAGCAAAAGAAGAAGAGGACAGAGACTACAGTACGCCTTTCATCCATATCTTTAATTTCATACTTTTTTGCCGATTTGGATGAAAGCTTTCCATGGGTCTTGTTCCACGTCCTTTTAATATCAGTGATTGATTTACTCAAGAGAGAGAGAGAGAGAGAGAGAGTAAAGTTCGTATTGACAATAAATATTGTCTTCAATCATGAAGAAAGCCAGAGCTCATCACATCGCAACTGGACCCTCCCACGCCCACCAAAAGAAAAGTCCGACCAACTTTGTTTTGGCCGGATTAGTCTAAATCTGGCATTTCTTCTTCTTTCCCTATTTTGCAGAGTCTTCTAAGTGGCTCCACTTGTTGCTCTCACCCCCATGGACCGTTCTAAAATTCCCAACTTGTGTTGGTATCATCTCCACCAAATCCAATTGAAAATTAGTAAATCCCACATTAACAGAGCTTAGAATCAAGACAAAATTTTAAGCGATTAACTACTAAACAGCCAGAACATGGAACGATTAGTGTGTGTACGTGAATATATATGTGCATTGCACGTGAATCAAATACTAATTATTTTTACTTAAATAACTATAATTTTAATTATTTTTTAAAATAAATAGAAGTAATAATAATTTAACCTGTTTTAGTTTAGATACATTTCTTATTAGTTTCATTTTCTATTTCTTGCATAGTTTTTTATTATTATATTTTATCATAATTATCCTCATTTATGTCATCTATTATAATAGATATCTCATTATATTAGATTTTTGTTCAATATAAACAACAATAACAACAACACAACAATAAGAATATAATGTAGATCTTGCTATAGGTACTAATTGTCATAAAAAACTAATAATGTTTTTATTTGTGATAATAGAGTATTTATAAAATTACTTCCTGGTATTTTTAATATCTTATCAAAGATTTCAAAATTCCTCTTATCAATGTACAATTTAAAATTAACAGTATGCAATCTATTAAGATCTATTAAGAAAAGATCATAATTTAATATCTTAATAGTATTGTGCATTTATAAATTTTTTTAAAGTTAAGTTAGTAAATTTTGTTTTAAGTTCTATGCTTTAGATTAAAAAAGCTAATGATTAAATTGGCAATTTTATATTAGTTGGCTCAAATACTTAAATAGATTTACCATTAATGTATTATCATAATTTTAACTTTTTAAAGAGATGTAAGCTAAATTTTTAATCAAATTTTTTACGTTCTATAGAAAGCCAAAAAGGACATAATACAGGTGGAACATTCAATAAGAAACTCAAGTAAAAATAAATTTCTTATAAGAAGTATAACATAAATACAGATCATGATATCGAAGTATAAACTTATTAAGTAAATATTGAGTTTTTTTTTCAAATACATGTTATTTTAAGGAACTATACATTACTCAAAGGGCTTAATTACCCTACTCTTGACTTTTAATCAAAATACACTCACCCTCAAGGTTTTAATATCTACACTTACTCTCTATTTTATAGCTGATTCAATGTGATTGTTCCAAAGATTGAGGTAAAGTCTTGTATAGTTTTTACTTTTTGGGTAATTAATGCCTACCCATTGATTTAAAGATTATACTCACATCATTAAAGTTTGAAAACCTAGTTTCAACCATTGTTCTTATAATATAATTAGTCAACCATAGAAAAATAAATCCACTAAAGTATAATAAAATCTGTAACGCCCCCAATTTTATAAACCTTAATTTTAAAAGATATCTTAAATTCCCAGAATTATAAAGCATTTAATTAAAAATAATTTAAGAAATATGAGGTAAAACATTTTATTTAAATTATTTTCCAAACAATGAAAGTATTAAATGAAATCAGAGTAGTTAAGTGACAATCCCAGGAAAACTAATATGCGCATAATGTGTCAATTTAAACAAACCATATGTTTCTTTAGAAATCAAATAACACAAAGTTGAAATTCAGTCCCAGCCAGTTCTACTTTCGAGGGGCTACAGCGTACCCTCACTCAGTCTGCTCCACATCTTGAACCTCATTATATGGTTCAGTGTACTCTGTCTCCTCATAGTACTCACCTAAGAAAAACATGTTAGAAGGAGGGGTGAGCACAACTTGCTTAGTAAGGGGGAAGTATCAGGCCCATCACGTGGGTCCTAATATTCCCGTAACAAACAACAACAAATAATAAACTTTAAGTTGTAGCAATTTAATTAAAGAACAATTCCATACAACATCATAACAACAATATCAAAGTCCTACTAGCATGCTTGAACTACCATGCATATGCATAATTCTTTTTACCGATTAAATAATATCTTATTGATCGATCACTTAATCCAATACTTAATTGCCGTCGGACGAACCTAGGGTGGTGAGTGTGTACATCACCCACTCTCGGGATAACTCTTAGGCAGTGCCACTAGGGATGCCACCAAGCCAGAGCCTCTCGGGATACCTACGCCGAGGTAGAGCCTCTCATGATACCAGCCATAAGCATGGTCCCTCGCCAGCTATGGTCTGACAGTGCACAAATCATATCTCCATACTCCGTGTCAATATCGGGTCATGACTAGGGACGGTCCGCCGCCACCCTAACATGCCTCTCGGGTTCGAATCGTCCGTTCCGAACCTCTCGTCTAAATTTACGGCTTGTTAGGTCATGTAGATATGGTTCGTCACCAACCTTGCATGCCTCGTATTTTATCTTACTCTTCAAATCTTTTACTTAATGCAATCTTGTGTATGACAAACATCAATCATATGCAACAACCAATTGATGCATGACCGTAGCTCATTTTATTTTAGCTCTTTTTAGTAGAATGCCATGATTCTAGTGCATCCTATTTCTTTTATCATGTTATCTTAGTTTAGTGTTACATGATGTCATGACAATCAATGATATCTTTTAAGTGTATTTGTGATAAATGTTCATCTCATTTCTCGTGAATTCTTTCTAAATTGGTCATTTAGTATTTACGCTCCTAATCCTTTATCTATCGGCTTATAATAATTTATTACGGCCCTAACATGCCACTAACGGTTCCTTCCAATCTCATCATGTTGCTAATGAGCTTGTCGGCCCTAAACATGGTACTAGCGGTGTTTGTCTCGCCGGCCCTAAACATGCTACTAGCGGTGTTTATTTAGGCGGTCCTAACATATTTCTAATTTAATTCTTGTTATAAGCGGTCCTAGTATGATACTAGCGCCAAACATACATCATACATCACATCATTACAACCATACAACCAACCAACCAAAATTACATCTCAAAGGAAGAGAACTAAAATAAAATATAATAAAATAAAATAAAATTCTAGAAAAACTAATTAATTACCCTACCCATGTTGCCCACGCATTTAAAGATTTTATTTAGCCCAATTGTTTACTTAAAATTTATTATTCGGGTTGATGCTTATTTTGGGCCTAAGAGGGCCCACGAGAACTAATCCGCTCTTCCCCCTTACCTAGTTCGGAATAATACGGCGAAAGGGGCGACTTCCTAGGACGGTCCTACAAAATGTTAGTAAGGTAGAAAATTAGAAAATGTGCTAAAATTTAGAAATTTTCCTAAATGGTATTTGGAAGGTTCATGTTCTTAACAACTAGGCCGAAATTTTACCTAGTGGGCAAAAAGGGTCTCGGGGTGTCTCCGGTGACCTTGTGCCTATTCAGGATCGTGTCGGGAGTCTTCTTGATATTGATCCTAAAAATTACAGCAGCCATACACTAACTTATAAGCTTATTTAATGGCTGTAAAAACTGATCTTGGAAGGAAAAAAATTTTATTTCGGTTACCGATGTGTTTTCGGGATCTTTGACGCTCCGGGAGTCCAAAGAAACACCAAACCTTCAAGTAATGATTTTCTAACCTTTTGTAACAACATGGACAGCAAGGAAAAAAAAATTATTAGGGCTGTAATATTCTAAATTGGCAGCCAAGATAATTTTTAAAAGAGGCTACGATGGCTTACCGGGCTTAGAACCAAGTATAGACAAGATTGCACCGGAAACGAGTGGAAAAACTTAAAACTTGGATTAATGGTAATCTAACAAATATTTACAGCAAAGATATAAGGCCTTTAGGTGCTGGAAAAAAAAATTAAAAGAGGAATATAGAATAATTTAGACTTACACAAATGAATTCGGAACCGCCGGTGTGTGTAGGATCGTTTTTGTGTTCCAATAGGGTTTCTCCTCAATCTAATAAATCTAGGTAAAATATGAAATTAAATTAATATTCTAATATTTTTGAATAACCAAGAACCAAAGCATAGGGAGATGGCTTACACAAGTTTGATGGAGCACTAGGTGGAGACAACAATCGGCACAAAGGGATGAAAGAAAAATCCAATTTTCTTCCTATGGCCCAGGCGGCGCTTGATGAGGAGAAGAGCCGAAATGTTAAAAAAAATCTATGAGGCGTGTTAAGTTTCACGCCAAATAGAGACTAGGGCAAGGTAAATAAAACGTAATGATGGCCGGCGGAAATAAATGGGCAATTTTTTTTTTTTTTTGTTTAAATCCAAAGGTTTACAAAAAATAAATAAATAAATAAATAAATAAATAAATAAAAATAAAATAAAATAAAATCCTGTAGGTGCTTGGCGGCTGGAACATTTTATAAGATGACATTAGAGTTTGGGAGAAAAGAAAAATAATCCTATGTAGCAGTAGCACGAACCCGGTTTAAACCCTACACGCGCGTTGGCTAAATTGTAGGAAACCTAAGCAAACGAATTCAGAATTGAGTGAGGTAAATTTCTCTTGACTCATTTTTTTGAGAGGAATCCAATGGTGCTCCCAGATTTTCCATCTGATGCTCGGTTGTAAATGACAAAAATGCCCCTAGCCTAAAGAAAATGACTATGAGCTTCCTGTTTGGAATTTGACTTAATAACCACTAAAGGTATCATCTAAGAATCAAGATTCTTAATTTTATATTGATTTTCTAAATTGATAGGTAAAATTATGAAAATACCCTTTGAGGACAAAATGTTAATTAATTTATTTTTATTTATTTATTACTTTTTTTTTTTAGGGTAATTTGTTAATTTTCTTTTCCTTAATTTCTAGGGTTATTACAGTTCTGTAACGATCCAAGTCCAGAACCGGTCAACGGAACACCTGCCCACACCACATGGGCTATCCTTTGGAAAAAGGTAAGCGCTAGGTGTTTATGTTCTGGAATTGGAGCCTATATATCTACATAAGGCTTCTCACAATTCACTCGTGTGGGATATAGGGGTGTTACAAACTCCCTCCCTTATGCACCCAACGTCCCCGTTGGGGTCAATCGGATTACTTGTTGGTTCCCCGAACCAGGTAACCTCTCTAATCGGACTACTTAGCCCCTGACAAAGTAGCCTCTCGAATCCAGGATCAGTCCCGGTAGACGATGCATGTGCATATGCACTATGCCACACCATCGTGGTCTCGGGTCGGCTCTGATACCATCTGTAACGATCCAAGTCCAGAACCGGTCAACGGAACACCTGCCCACACCACATGGGCTATCCTTTGGAAAAGGGTAAGCGCTAGGTGTTTATGTTCTAGAATTGGAGCCTATATATCTACATAAGGCTTCTCACAATTCACTCGTGTGGGATATAGGGGTGTTACAAAATCTTAGTACCTAAAAGGAAAACTAATAACTTAAAATTTAAGATTTTGTCATTTTATATATCTTTGCACTTTTTATTACATATAGATATAAATATAAATATTAAGTTGAATTTTTAAGTTCTAGAAAAAATATTTCAAGTTTAAATATTACATTTTTAGGCGTGCTTAATAGTCATATAAAGCAAACACATATCTGTTATGAAATTTTAAATTTAGTGTCATTTTTTAGTTTTTTTTTCCATAAAAAAAACTTATAGAATACATAAAAGACAAGCAACATTTTTTTTTCTATTTTTCATTTTCAAATACTAATCTTATTTTCCTAATATGAAACCTAAGAGCTTGCCATCACTTTGTTATATTTTTTGTTTTTTTTCTTCCTTTCCATAATTTTAGTTTTTTAAAATTTAATATCTAGGAAATGAAAATTTTGAGTATAACTAAAATAGGGAGATAAAATAAAATTTAAAGATAAAAAGGTCTTCCAATATTTTAATATATTCATATTTTTTATGAGTTTTATTAGATTTAAATCATTTATTCAAATAGACATACTTATGATGTTTTTGAAACTTTTAAGTTCCAATTAAAATACTTCTTTGAGTTTACAAGTACAAAAAATTGAAAAAATTTTATTCTTAAGTACATGCCCCAAAAAATATATATAATTTAATTAAGGACATATTTATTAGAAAATTTTAACTTATTATGGCTATTTAATATTTTTTTCCATTAAAAGTTATACTTAATATATAACTTTAAGTAAATGTACTAAAGCTAAAAAAAATCCACTATGCAGGTTTTTATTTTTTGTTTTTTATAAAGTACACATGGGACTTCTATTTTTTCTATCTTTCCCTTTTAGATTCCTAGTGCTAATTATACCTCTAAAAAATATCCAACGCCAAATTAATTTGGGCCTCATTTACAAAAATACCAAATAATTTAAGGGTGTAAAAGTCAAAAAAAATTCTTTTCACTTTCTTTCTTTTTTTAATATTGATAAAGAACACTACATTGCATTAAATATAATATTTATAATAAAATTAAAATTATTATAACTACAAAACAATTAACATGCACGTAAAATAAAGACCTTAATTTTTCACTCTCTTTGTGGGAAAATTAGTAGTTTCACACAATAAAAGCTTTATACTTTTCAATATATGTCATAAGAAATTATTTATTCTTTTTTACATAGATAGTAGTGTTAGGGTGAAAAATATTTATAACTAAGCAAGAAAAGCCTTAACTACATTCTTCATGTCAAATGATTCTTAACATATAAAACTAACTTATAAGAAGAAAATCCAAGTCTAAAGCATCAACCCAAAAAAGCTTGAACCTAACCATTAAGATAAAGATCTAATTAATTTAGTATTAAGTCAGATTAATCCAAATATGTTTTCCTAGCTTTTTTGTTTGAAATCAATATTATCTAAAAGTAATACTGTGTATATAATAATCCATTGAATAAAATTTTTATAGTGAAATTGAATTTTAATTATTTTTTAGTTTGAATAATTAAAAAATTCATAAAAATTACTATAAAAATATTATTCAATAAATTGTTATACACATATAGAATTAGTTTTCAAATGATATTTTTTTTAGACAAAAAAATCCTGTAAAAATAAAAATAAATTATTTTAGATTAATCAACTTCAAACAATCATCTATTTTTTTCCAAATGTATTATTTAAACCCTAAAAATTCAAGTTAGAGCATTTATGAATTCCTATAACTCTCTAATAAGTAGGCCAAGTTAATTGCATAACTCTAATCTCACTTGACAGTATGCGGCCCCAATTGATATTAATGAAGTCAGAAGTTTAAATTCCTATGAGGCATTCTAGTGTAAAAAGAATCTTACTAAAAATTTTATTTTTCTTTATGTAAATAGAATTAAAAATTTAGTATATTGTTATTATTTTTTTTTAATTTATAAATAACTACTGATGAAATTTTGTAAGTTTTAAGTATTACTATTGTTATACTCTCTCTATCACAAGTTCTTTGTAACATTTAAGGTTCTTTACTTAAGTTTTCAATGTATAAAAAATACGTGGCATATTTGTTAACTTTAACTAAATATCTTATAACAGAAGGGTAAAAAAGTCATTCAATATCTTTTCACAATGCAAAAGTTTATTTAATTGTAAAATAATGATTTTCCAGTTAAAATTTCAAAATTACTAGATATTTTAAAATAATTTGAAAAAAATTAATGTTACATATAAACAATTACTCTAAGTTGATAGATTTTGTCCAATTGGAGACTAATTAATATGGAATATTTTAAAAAATTTAGGACCAAAAGAGAATACTGATAGGTTAACAATCAAATGGAAACATAAATTAAAGGTTATAAACTATCTACAAAATTTAACCTATTCTTTATGTTTGCAATTTTTTTAACTTGGATAAAATATAATACTATATATTTTATTTGAAATAAAAACTAAAGGTATATTTAACATAAGTTGTGCTTTTTTATATCTATGGTTTTTATTTTTATTTTATTTTTTATTTTCTCTTTTTTATTGTTATTGTGTTTTTTTAAAATAAATTTATTAAAAGAATTTAAATTTGAAATATATTACTAAATATTATTTATTTAATCAATAAAAATTTTTAATATACCTTTAATATTTAAAATAATATATCAATTTGTAATAATTATATTATCTAAATTAATATTATCTAAAATTAATACTATATATATAATAATCCATTGAATAAAATTTTTATAGTGTAATTCAATTTTAATTATTTTTTAGGTTGAATAATTAATAAATTCATACCAATTACTATAAAAATGTTATTATATAAATTATTATACATATATATATATAATCAGTTTTCAAATGATATTAGTTAGGATGAAAGATCCCAAGAAAATAAAAATAAGTTATTTTACCATTAAAGTTTAGTATATTGTAACACCCCAAATTTTGTAAATCTTAATTTTGAAAAATATCTTAATTTCCTAGAGTTATTAACCAATTAATTAAAACTAATTTAAGAAATATGAGGTAAAACATTTTTTAATCTATTTTTCAAATAATAAGAGTATTAAACGAAATTAGAGTAATTAAGTGACAATCCCAGGAAAACTAACATATGAATAATGTGCCAATTTTAGCAACACATATGTTTCTTTTGCAAATGAAATAACACAAAATAGAAATCTAGTCCCAGCCAGTTTTTTTTAGGGGCTACAGCGTACCCTAACTCAATTTATTCCATATTCTAAACCTCATTAGATGGTTCAGTGTACTTTATCTCCTCATAGTACTCACCTAAAAAAAATATATTAGAAGGAAGGGTGAGTACCACTTGCTCAGCAAGGAGGAAGTATCAAGCTCATCACGTATGTCCTAATATTTTCTCAACAAACAATAAATGAATAATAAACTTTATGTTATAACAATTTAATTAAAGAACAATTTAATGCAATATCATAGCAATAACATTAAAGTCCTACTACCAAGGTTGAACTAATATGCATATGCATATGTATAATTTCTTTTATCAATTAAATCATATCTTATTGGTCAATCATTTACTCCAATACTTGAATGTTGTCAAACCAACCTAGGGTGGTGAGTGTGTACATCACTCATTCTCAGGATAACTTTTATACAATGCCACTAAGGATGCCATCAAGTCATAGCCTATCGAGATACCTGCGCTGAGGTAGAGACTCTCGTTGTAATAACCCTAGAAATTAAGTAAAATAAAATAACCAAATTACCCTAAATAAATAAATAAATAAAATTAAAAAAATAAGTAAATAAAATAAATAAATAAAAATTAATTAATTAACATTTTATTCTCAAGGGTATTTTTGTAATTTTACCTACCAATTTCAAAATCAACATAAAATTAAAAATCTTGATCCTTAGATAATTCCTTTAGTGGCCACTAAGTCAAATTCCAATCTAGAAGCTCAAAATCATTTTCTTTAGGCTAGGGGCATTTTTGTCATTTCTAACTGAGCATCGGATGGAAAATCTGGGAACACCATTGGATTCTTCTCACAAAAATGAGTCAAAAGAAATTTACCTCACTCATTTTTTGAATTTGTTTGCTTAGGTTTTAAAAAATTTAGCCTACACACTTGTAGGGTTTAAACCAAGTTCGTGTTACCGCTACATAGGATAATTTTTTTTCCCCTAACCCTAATTTTTTTTTCTTATCAAACTATCCAGCTGCAATACCTCCTGGAGTATTTAGAAAAAAGAAATAATAATAATTATCTCATTGTCTCCATTTTTCCTTAATTAAACCCCATGCACCAATACATTTGTATAACTCCTTTTCTTACCATTTTGTTTTTTTTTTCTATTCCTTGTTTCTATGTGACCAAGTGTCCGAATTGGTTTAGAAACTAGGCCTATCTTTTCTTTTCACAATCAACTGCCGCTTCTTGTTCTCTCCTCGTTCAACAACTCACCACCACAAGAAAGCAAAAAATCAGATTTTGGGAAAATGGCAGCCCACCATCCTTGGTCTTTTCCTCGCCGGTTATTGTCTCACTTATTCCTCCATCAAAACGGTGTAAGTACAGCCCTTTATGCTATGATTACTTTTTATTTTGGATTATTAGAACAATAATTTTTTCCTAATCTTGCCTAGCTTTATTAAGTTGAAGGAAAACCCCTTCTGAACACCAAAATCTGATCCCACGCGTACCGACGATTCCAAATTTGTTTGTGTAAGTCTAAATCCCTCTAAATCCCTCTTTTAATTTTTTTTCCAGCACCTAAAGGCTGTAAATTCGTGGTAGATCATTGTTAATCCAAGTTTGGATTTTTGTACTCGTTTCTGGTGCAATTGGGTCCATACTTGCTCCTAAACCCCGGTAAGCTACCGTAGCCTTTTTAAAATTCTTTTGGCTGCCAATTTCAAATCTTACAGCCCTAACAATTATCTTATCTTTGCTGTCCATGTTGTTACAAAGGGTTAGAAAATCCTTACTTAAAGGTTTGGCGCTTCTTTGGACTCCCGGAGCGCCAAAGATCCCAAAAACACATAGGTAACCAAAATAAAAAAATTTTCCTTCCAAGACCAGTTTTTACAGCCATTAAATGAGCATATAACTTAGTGTGTGGCCGCTGTAATTTATAGGATCAATATCAAGAAGGCTCTCAACACGATCCCAAATAGGCATGAGGCCACCGGAGACACCGCGAGACCCTTTTTGCTCACTAGGTAAAATTTCGGCCTAGATGCCACGAACATGAACCTTCCAAGTACCATTTAGGAAAATTTTTAGTATATTTTTCTAATTTTCTGCCTTATTAAAATTTTGTAGGACCGTTCTAAGAAATCATCCTAATATGCCTTGTTTTTCTATACTAGGTAAGGGGGAAGAGCGGGCTAGTTCTCGTGGGCCCTCTTAGGCCTAAAATAAGTATCAACCCGAATAATAAATTCTAAATAAACAATTGGGCTAAACAAAATCTTTAAATGCGTGGGCAACATGGGTTGGGTAATTAATTAGTTTTCCTATAATTTTATTTTATTTTATTTTAGTTCACTTCCATAGAGATGTAATTTTGGTTGTATTGTTGTAAGGTTGTAATGATGTGATGTATGATGTATGTTTGGCGCTAGTATCATACTAGGACCGCTTGTAAGAAGAATTAAATTAGAAGTATGTTAAGACTGCTTAAATAAACCCGTTAGTACCATGTTTAGGGTCGGCCAGACAAACACCACTAGTACCATGTTTAGGGCCGACAAGCTCACTAGCAGCATGATGAGATTGAAAGCAACCGTTAGTGGCATGTTAAGGCCGTAATAAATTATTATAAGCCGATAGATAAAGTATTAGGAGTGTAAATGCTAAATGACCAACTTAGAAAGAATTCACGAGAAATGAGATGAACATTTATCATAAATACACTTAGAAAGATATCATTGATTGTCATGACAACATGTAACACTAAGTTAAGATAACATGATAAAAGAAATATGATGTACTAGAATCAAGACACTTTACTAAAAAGAGCTAAAATAAATGAGCTACGGTCATGCATCAATTGGCTGTTGCATATGATTGATGATTGTCATACACAAGGCCGCATTAAATAACGGATTTGAGGAGTAAGATAAAACACGAGGCATGCATGGTTGGTGACGAACCATATTTGCATGACCTGATAAGCCGTAAATTTAGACAAGAGGTTCGAAACGGACGATTTGAACCCGAGAGGCATGTTAGGGTGGCATCAAACCGTCTCTAATCATGACCCGATATTGACACAGAGTATGGAGATATGATTTGTGCGCTGCTAGACCATAACTGGTGAGGGGCCATACTTATGGCTGGTATCACGAAAGGATTTTCCTCGGCATAGATATCCCGAGAGGCTCTAGCTTGGTGGCATCCCTAGTGGCACTACCTAAGAGTTATCCCGAGAGTGGGTGATGTACACACTCACCACCTTAGGTTCATCCGACGGCATTTAAGTATTGGATTAAATGATTGATCAATAAGATATGATTTAATCGGTAAAAGGAATTATGCATATGCATGATAGTTCAAGCATGCTATTAGGACTTTGATATTGTTGTTATGATGATGTATGGAATTGTTTTTTAATTAAATTGCTATAACTTAAAGTTTATTATTTGTTGTTGTTTGTTACGGAAATATTAAGACCCATGTGATGGGCCTGATACTTCCCCCTTACTGAGCAAGTTGTGCTCACCCCTCCTTCTAACATGTTTTTTTTTATGTGAGTACTATGAGGAGACAGAATATACTGAACCATATAATAATGTTCAAGATGTGGAGCAGACTGAGTGAGGGTACACTGTAGCCCCTCAAAAGTAAAACTGGATGGATTGGGTTTCAACTTTGTGTTATTTGATTTCTAAAAAAACATATGATTTGTTTAAATTGGTATATTATCCGCATATTAGTTTTCTTGGGATTGTCACTTAACTACTCTGATTTCGTTTAATACTCTTATTGTTTGGAAAATAATTTAAAAATAAAATGTTTTACCTCATATTTCTTAAATTATTTTTAATTAAATGCTTTATAATTCTAGGAATTTAAGATATCTTTTAAAATTAAGGTTCATAAAATTTGGGGCGTAACACTCGTGATACTAGTGGAGAGCATGGACCCCCGCAAGTGCACAAATTACATCTCTAAACTTCATATCAATATTGGGTCATGACTAGGGATGGTCTGTCATCACCCTAACATGTCTCTTGTGTTTGAATCGTTTGTTCCGAACCTCTCTTTTAAATTCACAGCTCGTTAGGTCATACAGGTATGATCCGCCACTAACCATGCATGCATCATGTTTTATCTTTCTCCTGAAATCTTTTACATAATGCAATATCATATGCAATACCAAGTGATGCATAGCCGTAACTCATTTTATTTTTAAAACCTTTTTGGTAGTTTGTCAAGATTCTAGTCCATCCTATTTTCTTTTGTCTTGTTATCTTGATTTAGTTTTGCATGATAACATGACAACCAATGATATCTTTTTTAAGTACATTTATCGTGAATTCTTTCCAAATTAATCATTTAGTTTTTACATGTATAATCTTTTATCTATCAGCTTATAATAATTTATTACAACCTTAGCATGCCATTACTTTCGACCTCATCATGCTGCTAGCAAGCTTGTCAACCCTAAACATGGTGTTAGCGGTGTCTGTTTTACCGGCCTTAAACATGGTGCTAGTGGGTTTATTCAAGCGGTCTTAACATATTTTTAATTTAATTTTTGTTACCAACGGTCATAATATGATACTAATGCCAAATATAGATCATATATCACATCATTACAACCATGCAACCAACCAACCAAAATTACATCAATGTAAGAGAACTAAAATACAGCTTGCACTTTCATACTAAGGGGAGTAGGGCAACATATGAGAAACTGGCTACTAGAAGATAAAGAACCTGGAGAAGGGTTATTGATCATTGATTAAATTATTTTATTAAACCATAGAGCATGAAGTAAATAATTGATGCTAGGAAACTTAATCATCAATAATAAAAAAGAATGACGGAAATACAAAAGTATGTTTAATAGATGTTAATCAATTAACAGTCTAACCATTAACTTAATTAAGTTAAAAAGAAAAAAATAAAAATGGACTAAAAGTGAATCAATCAGAACCAAGCCAAAAGTAGGTAAATTGTAGTGATTAAAGTTTCATTTTAGGAAACAATAATAAAGAAAATCAATAAAAAAAGTTTGGATCAAAACAAAGAAAAATGGAAATAATTTAGATATTAAGGATTTAACAATTGACTTAATAAAGATAAAAATGGTTTAACTAAAAAGTAAAAAAATTATGGTCACCAATGTCTTACTTTTAGAATATAGTACATAAAACAACAGCAAAAAAAAGCTTGGGGGCCATGAGAACAAATAGTAGCTCAAGTTAAATAGTTATAAAATTCAAGGACCAAAATATAATATGTACGTAACTCAGAGCCTAAAATGGGAAAGATTAGAAAGTTAGGGATTGAACCCGTGTTTTAATGTAATGAAACACATTAAAACTGAGAAAATTGTAACATAGGCTCTTAAAAAGGTAAACACCTTGTAAAAAGATGATCGAACTAAAAAAAGAGCAAATCACATAAAAAAAAGGGACAAAAGCAAAAAAAAATAAAACGTGTGGCACTGTTCATGATCTCACTGTAGATAAACAGCAAAAATCTCACATTTTTAGAATTTAGTTATAATTATAATTTTATGATGACACGCTTGCCACATGGTAAAAGAATGTCATGGACCAATCTTGACTTATCAATTACAACATTCACTAGTATTTATCATAGGATTCCTTGACTAAAAAAGTCACTTATAAGTTATTTTATTTTTCTCAATCAATGTTATTTATATATAATAATATATTTATCCAAGATTCAATTAAAGGTCATATTTTTTGAAAACGTAACAAATTATTATGAATCTTTTTTGTTGGTAACTTAAAAAAATAAAAACTACTAAAGTATTTTTTGAAAAAAAATATTTGAAAAGTGATTTTTAAACTTTATAGAGTGTAGAGTAGTTGAAAAAATAATCACTATAGATAAAATAATAACTAATCGTCATATATAAATAATTTCTCCTAAAATATACGCTTAGCCTAAAACCTTATAAATTTATAGATTGATCAAATCGTTTCATGTACGAAGTTTATGTCATATATATTCTTCTTGGGAAAAAAAAAAGGGTTCCTCACTCCATTGAGCGTCAAAGCTCATTATATGCTTTTGCTTTAGAAGATTTGTGGGCACATGAAGGATTTCCCAGCTTAACTTTTGTCGTGTGTTGGAACGCTGTGATTGTTCAAGATTGTCTATTAGCCGACATATAGTACTATATTATTTTCACAGTTTTTTTTTATGTTTTCTCCTTTAAGTAATTTTTGTTCTATTCAATTCCTTTCTTGTAGTTTTTCTTTAAGATGGGGGGAACACAGAGGAATATAATTAAAAATAATTATTTTTTAAATGCATTTTTGTCATTCGACACCTACAAAGAATTTTAAAAATATAATTTAAATTTTTTAGAGAATATTTTTTCCTTGCAGGTAAAATAGCATATGATTACTAGGTTATTTAAAGTTTAGACTTAGTTAACGTTTCTATTTTTTCTCTATGAGGGAAAATTGAATTATTGTTCTTTCTTTGTGACTAAAAGTTGACTATTAGTATTAAAAAAATTAGAGAAAAGCACTATTCCAAAGTTACAAGGGCAGAGTATAATTTAGACCAAACTTAGGGTTAAGTGTAGTCCTTGATAATAAGTTACAAACACAGGGCGAGTTTATTTGAAAATTTATTAAAAAATTATAATTTTCTTTATTTTTTGGGTAGAATTTATTCAGAGCTAATTAAATAATTTTTTTAAAAATAGTTAATTTTTGTGAGCTTTGCCTTAGCTAGTCTGACATATAAGAAAAGTTAATATTAAAAATACTTGCATTTCAAAAAAGAAAAATTAATTTTTTTATTTTATTGGAGTGATTTTAATTTGTAAACAATTTAAATAAGTAATTAGTAGAAATAAATACTGTCAATACATTTTAAAAACTTCCAGCTGAATTGACCTTAATCATTCTGTCCATTAAATGAAACTAGAAAATGCCTAAAGCATCAACTTTTCTTTTGGTCGAAAAGTAAATGCATTTCCTCGAGGAGCTTTCGAGTAAATTACATTTATTCTTCATATTTCGGATATTTTTACATTTTTCTCTTATAATTTCAGAACTTACACTTTCTCCCTACTAAAAGGCAATGTTAAAAACTCTTTAAGTTTGTGTTTTTTTTTTCTAGTAACTGTATATGATAGTAACTTTGTAAACTCACTTGCCCAGTTGTTTGCTTGTTGTCGACTTATAGTTATATAATGGTTAAAATGCAAACCTTTAATTCCCGTTACACAAAAATTAATTTATAGAAAGAAAAATTGATAATATAAATGAATTTATTAACTATGAAAAAATTATGGAAAAGTTTGAATTTATCAAAAAATAGTAATCATCTAATGTTAATTTTTTAAATTCTAATTTAAGCTATTTGATAATTGTCTTCACATTAATCTCTATATGTTCCATAATTTTTTCATTGTTAATGGGTCACTTAAATTATCAGCTATTTTCTCTCCATGAATTATGTTTTTGTGCCAATTTAGCCTTACTTAGCGTCAATGACAACTATGCAATGAATTCTAAAGGTTAGAACCAATATGCAATAATATTAATAACGAGGATTAATTTTCAACTAAAGGTTGAGGACTAGAGCTACTTTTTTACTCGTTCTCTAATTGTGTGAAGAAAATATCCGGAAATTCTCAGATACGCTCACTACATCTCCACCCTCTTTAACATTGTTAACTTGTCATCCATTTATAATAATTTGTCTGGACTTAAAATATATTCATTTGTTTTTAAGATATATTTGTCCAATTTTTATTTATATTTGTCTAATTATAAAATTTATTGATTATTTCTTTAATCCTGGGACATATTTGTCTAATTCTAATATATACTAATCTATTTGTGAAATGTATTAGTCGTTTGATTTAGAGGCCATTAACTTAACACTCATTCATTATAACTTGTCTACTTCTAAAATACATTTTTACTCTAATCCTAATATATAGTTTATTTAATTCTAATATATGCTTTCTAATTCTGAAATGAATTCATTTAGATTTGTTTATTCTGAGATAATTTGTCTAATTATGATTGTTTATTATACCATCGAATATCTTGCAATCCTTTCTTTGAAATAAGATGTGCTGTTTCCAGTACTGGAATACGATTTTGAAAAATAAGAATCATGAGCATCATTTATCCTTCATACGTGCATTCCTTCTATCAAACTTAAGAAAATCAAAAGAAATAATTCTAAAAGAAACTTTCTCACTATTCAACAACGAAGAAGGAAATTTTAAAATGTGTATATTTTTGGGAATGATAAATATTATTGAATGAATTTTTTTCTTTACAAAAGTATCTATGATTACATACTAATATACAATTGTTAGATAGTTTAGAATTAAGTCTATTTAGAGCCAATTCATTTTAACTTAAGTTAACTTAATACGAAATGACAAGTCAATTGAATTTTAAATGGTTTATTTTTTATTCTTACATTTTTTTTATCCAGAACTAATTTTAATTAAAAGCCAACATTATGTAGGTATAATAATTCATTGAAAATACATTTTTTTATAATCTTACTAAATTTATATGAATTTTTCTAGTTTTAGGCATTAAAAAAGAAAATTTCACAAAAATTTAACAATATTATAAAAATTTACTTTCAAATGGATTATTGCATCTATATAATATTAACTTTTAAATGAAATTGGTTTCAAGCAAAAAAAAAAAAATATAAAAGTAAAAATGTAATAACCCTAAAAATTAAGAAAAAGAAAATTTCCAAATTACCCTAAATGCAAAAATTACCCTTTTAACCTCAAGGTTATTTTTGTAATTTTACCTACCAATTTAGAAAATCAACATAAAATTAAAAATCTTGATTCATAGATAATATCTTTAGTGGTCGTTAAGTCAAATTCCAATCCGGAAGCTCAAAGTCATTTTCTTTAGGCTGAGGGCGTTTTTACAATTTCTAACCGAGCATTGAATGAAAAACCTAGAAGCACCATTAGATTCTTCTTTCAAAAATGAGTTAAAAGAAATTTTCCTCTCTCAATTTTGAATTCATTTTTTTAGGGTTCCAAAAATTTAACCTATTGTCACATAGAATAATTTCTCACATAACCTTAATATTAAAATAAATAAACTTGTAGCCGCACATGTCCTAGAATTTTGTTTTTCTCTTCAAAAGAAATTTCAATTAAGTTTATCTACTTAATTCTATTTTTGTTAACTAAATCACAATCCAGCCATCATCATCCACGTAAAATTCTTTCTCATTTTTTTTTATAACTTTTATTTTATTTTGCCGTAACTCTTCTAGGTTCAAAAAATCTGTTTCACCGCTAGAAACCAAAACCTAGGCAACTAGTTCTTTTCAATTCTTCTTCTCCGTATCAACTTGCCGCCAACTACAAGGAAGAAAAAAAATTATGGCCGCCATCTTCAATTCACCTTAACTTTCTACTAGCTTGGCAATATTTTGCCCTCCCATTTATTTAGCTCAATTAAATAGACTCATAATTCCTCCATTGTTTCGAGTCGTGTTCATTAAAGTGGAGAAGAAGGTAGAACACCAAAGGATTGTTGTTGTACTCGTTGCTCCGTTACTGGCTTGATCGTGCTATTTGTCGAACCGGTGTAAGTTCAGCCCTTTGGGCTTTTATTTCTCCATCATCCAACCAATTTTGAATTCTATTTAATTCCCTATTATTGCTTAGGTTCATTAAGTTGAAGGAAAACCACATCCGGATACCAAAAGCGATACTACGATTACTGACGATTTCGATTTGATTCGTGTGAGCCAAAATTCTTCGGTATTACTCTTTAAATTTTTCTTTTCTTTTCTTCCAGCACCTAAAGTCCTTATATGTTTGTTGCAAATTCTTGGTAGATCATTGTTAATCCAAGTTTTGGGTTTTGCACTCATTTCCGGTGCAATCAAGTCCATACTTGCTCCTAAACCCCGGTAAGCTGCCGTAGCCTTTTTAAAATTCTTTTGGGCTGCCAATTTCAAATCTTACAGCCTTAACAATTATCTTATATTTTCTGTTCATGTTGTTACAAAGGGTTAGAAAATCCTTACTTGAAGGTTTAGCGCTTCTTTAGACTCCCGGAGCGTCAGAGATCCCGAAAACACATTGATAACCGAAATAAAAAATTTTTCCTTCCAAGATCAGTTTTACAGCCATAAATGAGCATATAACTTAGTGTGTGGCCATTGTAATTTTTAGAACCAATATCAAGAAGGCTCCCGACACGATCCCGAATAGGCACGAGGCCACCGGAGACATCTCGATACCCTTTTTGTTCACTAGGTAAAATTTCGGCCTAGGTGCCAAGAACATGAACATTTCAAGTGCCATTTAGGAAAATTTCTAAATTTTAGTATATTTTCTAATTTTCTATCTTACTAACATTTTGTAGGATCGTCCTAGGAAATCGTCCCCTTCGCCATATTATTCCAAACTAGGTACGAGGGAAGAGTGAGTTAGTTCTCGTGGTATCAACCCAAATAATAAATTTTAAGTAAACAATTGGGTTAAATAAAATCTTTAAATGTGTGGGAAACATGGGTAGGGTAATTAATTAGTTCTTCTAGAAATTTTATTTTATTTTAGTTCTTTTCCAATGAGATGTAATTTTGGTTGGTTGGTTGTATGGTTGTAATGATGTGATATATGATGTATGTTTGGCGCTAGTATCCTACTAGGGCTATTTGTAACAAGAATTAAATTAGAAGTATGTTAGGACCGCTTGAATAAACCCATTAGTATCATGTTTAGGGTTGGTAAGACAAACACCGCTAGTACCATGTTTAGGGCTGACAAGCTCGCTAGCAATGTGATGAGATTTAAAGCAACCATTAGTGGCATGTTAGGGCCGTAATAAATTACTATAACCAGGTAGATAAAGGATTAGGAGATAAACATATATCATAAATACACTTAAAAAGATATCATTGATTGTCATGTCATCATGGAACACTAAGTTAAGATAACAAGATAAAAGAAATATAATGCATTAGAATCATGACACTCAACTTAAAAGGGCTAAATAAAATGAGTTACAGTCATGCATCAATTGGTTGTTGCATATGATTGATGTTTGTGATACACAAGATTACATTAAGTAAAAGATTTGAGGAGTAAGATAAAACACGAGGCATGCAAGGTTGGTGGCGAATCATATGTACATGACCTAACAAACTGTAAATTTAGACGAGAGGTTCGGAATGGATGATTTGAACCCGAGAGGCATGTTAAGGTAGCGGCGGACCGTCCCTAGTCATGACCCGATATTGACATGGAGTATGGAGATATGATTTGTGCATTGTCAGACCATAGTTGGCAATGGACCATGCTTATGGCTGGCATCATGAGAGGCTCTACCTCGGCGTAGGTATCCCGAGAGGCTCTGGTTTGGTGACATCCCTAATGGTACTGCCTAAGAGTTATCCCGAGAGTGGGTGATGTACACATTCGCCACCCTAGGTTCATCCGACGGCATTTAAATATTGGATTAAATGATTGATTAATAAGATATGATTTAATCGGTAAAAGGAATAATGCATATGCATGGTAGTTCAAGTATGCTAGTAGGACTTTGATATTGTTGTTATGATGTTGTATGAAATTGTTCTTTAATTAAATTACTATAGCTTAAAGTTTATTATTCGTTGCTGTTTGTTGCGGGAATATTAGGACTCACGTGATGGGCCTGATACTTCCCCCTTACTAAGTAAATTGTGCTCACCCATCATTCTAACGTGTTTTTTTAGGTGAGTACTATGAGGAGACAGAGTACATTGAACCATATAATAAGGTTCAAGATGTGGACCATATTGAGTGAGGGTATGCTGTAGCCCCTCGAAAGTAAAACTAGCTGGGATTGAGTTTCAACTTTGTGTTATTTGATTTCTAAAGAGACGTACGGTTTGTTTAAATTGGTACATTGTCTGTATATTAGTTTTCCTGGGATTGTCACTTAATTACTCTGATTTCATTTAATACTCTTATTATTTGGAAAATAGATTAAAAGAAAATCTTTTACCTTATATTTCTTAGATCATTTTTAATTAATAACTCTGGGCAATTTCGATATTTTCTTAAATTAAGATTTATAGAATTGGGGGCGTTACAAAAAATAAGTCAGTTGACTTAAGTTAAAATAAATTGGATTAATAGTATCTATATAAATTTACCTTCAAATGGATTATTGCGTCTATATAATATTGAATTTTAAATGAAATTGATTCCTGGTAAAAAAGATATAAAAATAAATATAAATAATTTTAGATACTTAAATTAAAATAAATTGGTTCTTAAAGTTCATTGTTTTCTCTATGTGGGAAAATTGTATTCTTCTTTCTTTATTAACTAACACTTGACAATTAGTGTTAGAAAAATAGGAGAAAAGTGTATATATTTCAATGTTGAGGCCAAAGTATAATTTTTATCTAACTTAAGGATGACTATGTCCTTAATAAACTATGAATTTAGGGTGTTCATTCCCGTTTCTCAAAAACATAATTTTCTTTATTTTTTTTAATCTGTAACCTATGTCACTTAAAATTCTAACAATCACTTGAATAATTTTTTAAAAAATAATTAAATTCATATGAATTTTTTTCTTAGCTAGTCTATAATTAGAAATTTTAATAAAATTTTTTGTGCTTTTTACCAAAACAAAAAAAAGGAAAATAAGAATACTTTTTAGGTTCTTAAACTGTAGAGGTTTTTTTATACAATTCTGAGATAATAATCATTATATATAAAAACTAAAAATGCATTTATTAAAATCTGCAAAGACTTACTAGTCATTCCATATGTTAATGGAAAAGTGAAAATTGTCTTAAGCTGTCAAGCATCATCTTTTCTTTTGTTTTTTTTTTTTATAATCAGAAACACAAAAAGGGGAATAACTAAAGGAGAAAGGAAGCAGCAAGTTGGTGCACAACAAAGACTCATTGCATGGGCACAATAATCACTGAGCAGTGCTTGAAGGATTGTAGAAGATGCAATATGTGATTAACAATCTCCCGAAGTGATAGATCAAATTATTGCCCACCTAATAAAATTTGTAAAACCTGTGAGCAATCCGTGAGTAAAGTGAGGAACCCAAGACAATGATCAGCTATCATCAACAAAGTACCATGAATGGCCCAAAGTTCAACTTTCAACATTGAGAGGCAATGATGAAGGAAAATGCCTTGACGAAGCAAGGGGGTATTGATGCCTTGCCAAGCCCAGGCTATAGTACCCAAGCCAGTCAAACTACACCATGCCCTATCTGTGACAATGATAGTTGGGCAATAATGAAGCGGCAATTACTGGTTATTGCCCCATGTACCACACAGTATAGGAGGGGGATTATATATGTCCAGCAATAACTTTTGGCGCAAATCCTTAGACAAAGAGAGCTGAGCAATAAAATCATCCTGCTGTGTAATCAAAGACGGAAAATGAAATGTTGCTTAATGGAAGACAAACCAGTTACTCCCAATCCAGATTGTCTAGCGGGTAATAACTTGAAATCTGAACCAGTCAATCGAAAAATGCTACTTCTAACTTAGAAGGGTAATAAGCGAACTTTTAGAAGAGGAAAATGATGTCGACATAGGAGGAGAATAAAAATTACCTCATAGCTCTCTAGACCCAGAACATTCATAAAACAAATGAAACATTGTTTTTGGGGAGGCCTAACATCGGGAGTAGGTTGGAGTAATCAACCCCCCATGATTTGCTAATGTGGCCACTGTAGGTAAGACGTGTAAGAGACATTTTCATAAGAAGATCTTGAACTTCCTAGGAATATTAGAAGTCCATAATGATTTCATGGTAGCCAAGAAATCAAGATGCGGAGTGCCCTGGATGGATGAACCTGACAAATTTAAAAGAGAAGCCAATTTGTTTCTAAGCTCCAAATTATATGCCTGTTTAACAGAGAAACCGCATAAGGAGATTCCAAGCCAAATCAAATTATCATAAAAGGTACAGTTTGAATGAAGCTTAATATTAAGAATTAGCTAGATGACATGTGGGGGGAAATAGATACTAGAGACAAGAAAGATCCCAATGTAGATAATTAGGTGTAGGAGGTCAGATACCCACAAGTTGGGATCATGTAGAATAGACCCACAATAGATTTCAAAATAGTAGGCAAGATCTCTGGAATTCAAGGGGCCTTCCACACTCGAATATTAATGCCTCTGCTCATGGACCATTGGACATGGTTTTGAAGAAAGTCATACCAGATGGGGGATCTATTACCTGGAGGGGGGGGGGAAGCTGTTCAAATAGAATGATTATGGCAATACTTTGCAGAAAGGACCTGATAGACTAGAGTCGCACTATCTTTCGTAAAGATATGGCAAAAATTTTTTGCAAGCAAAATTTGATTGAACAGATGGATATCTTTGATTCCAAGGCCTCCAAGGCTTTTCAGGAGTTCAAGAAAGCCCTGATGTTATAGATAAATGCTATTCTTTTCTTAAGATCTGGACCACCAAAATCAAATAAGTTGCTTGGAAAAATCATCAGCCAATGTAACTGGAATTTTCAATAAGGACATGACATAAATTGGTATTGATGAGAGGGTGAAGTGTATAAAAGTAAGATGACCAACAAGATTCAGTAAGGTCTATTCACAGTACGCTAAATTTTTATGGACCTTATATACTAAAAACTAAAAGAAAGAATGATGAGATAAGTTCTCAACAAAAGGAAGGCCTAAGTAGGTGGGAATTCCATCATTGATCAGAAAAGGCAAGACCTAAAGAATATTAGTTTTAATATAGTCCAAGACATTATGATTAAAAGACCATTCAGACTTCTGATAATTGATATGTTGCCTTGCCACAATCTCAAAATCACGAAGAATTTGATAAAGAGCTTGGACAATCTTAAGAGTTGGCTAGAAACAAACAAGACAGTCATCTGCAAAGAAAATGTGATTAATCTCCGGACCATAGATGCTAGCACAAAGACCTTTAATAGTGCCTAAAGATTGGAGCTTTTGAAGCCTGCTAGAATAAATCTCTGCACAAAGAATGAACAAATACGGGGAAGGTGGATCACCTTGGTGAAGTCCAGTTGAAGGAGAAAACCAATCCGCAGTATGTCTATTAACTAGGATCGAATATGAAACAGTTGAGACACATTGTATTATAGGATGAACCCATTTTGCTGGGAATTGCATGGCACATAGGCCTTACGAATATCCAATTTTAAGATTGCCTTAGAAGCCTGGGAACCTACTGAATAGGGAATACGAGAGACCGCATGTATAATTTCATGGCAATAATAATATTATCCTAAATATTTCTTTTCGGAACAAAGGAAGTTTGATAAAGAGAAACTAAAGTATGCAAAATTGGTTTCAGACGATTAACCATTGCCTTCATAATAACCTTGTAAAATGTGTTGCATAAACTAATAGGCCTGAAATCATCAATAGTACCGGTGTTGGAGGACTTAGGGATCAGGGTAATGAAAGTATGATTGATCTATTTGAGCATATAAGCCCCATTAAGAAAAGATAAGGCAGCCTCAGTCACATCATTGCCTAATATGCCCTAGAATCATTTAAATACCACTAGTTGTAGTCTATAAGGGCCTGACGCTTTGAAGTTAGCCTGATTAAAATAAGCTTTCCGGATCTCTTTTTGAGTGAAAAGGGCAAGCAGATATTCACATTGATCATGAGAGAGTGTTCTAGTGATATCTGCACAAAAAAATATCCTGATGGAGTTGCCGATCTTCAGGAGAAAGGTTGAAATGGCCATTAAAAGCCAATCGGTTATAAGTGTGAATTTCTTCCTTTCTATAAAGCCATTTATGATCATATGTTTGAAGAGCAACAATGCGGGATCGAAGTCTTTTATTCCTTGTGGCTTGGTGGAAAGATTGAGTATTTGAATCTCCTCAAGCAAGCCATTTAACCCTAGCCTTCAGGGCCATAAACTTTCTTCAACTGCCAGAAGAGTAACAGGTTGCTTCCTCAATTCCTAAAATTGAGTTTGGTGATCATAAGAATTTGGAAGTAGTTGAAGCTTATGTAGGCCTTTTTCCACTTCACAAGTTTAAGCTGCAATATGACCAATACAAGAACGACTTTATTGGCAAAGAGCTGGAATTAAAGCATCACACTCCGGCCACCGTCAACCTAAAGAAAATGTCCAAGAAGCTTTTGATTAGTCAATTATATATATTCTTCATATTTAAAAATGTCAAGTTGCAAATTGAAAAGAAAAACAAAACCAAAAAATCCGTGGAAGACTTAAGGGTGTGGAAAATAAAAAAAATGAAAAAAAAGGGCTAGTGATTTTTATTTTGCTATAATAAGAGATCACAAAAGAGCTTGCTAGGTTTTTTTCTAAGTTTAACTTCTCTCCTCCATCTTTTAGGGGCAGCAAGGAGATAAATATATATCTGCATGCTACTGCCATCCCATCTAAAGATCCAAGAATATGATGGTAAGGTTTATTGTAGTTTAGAATTATTAGTGTACTTGAATTAGAATTATTGATTTGATTTTACTTTCGAGTAATTTTGATGAATTTTCCATAAGTTTGAGAAGTGATCGGAGACTTGTGGATAATGTTTAGGCCTTTGTGATAGGAAAAGATGGAGCATGAATTGATCAATAGGAAAAGATGGTGACTCTATGTCTGTGTGAGTGAGAGAGAAAAGGAGAGAGGAAAAGAAGGAGAAGAAGAAGAAAGATTGAGAAGAAGATCAGATACGGGAGGAGAGAAACGAGAGAGAAATGAAAAAAAGGAAAGTTGGATGAGAGAGAAGTAGAAAAAAAAAGAAAGAAATATGGAAGAAGAGAGAGTTTTAATTGACATAAGGGACAATACCCTACTTCAGTCCCACACCTTCCGTGGTTGTTCAGAATAGTCTCCACTTTTTACTTTTTAACAGCTTAGCCCGTATCAACAGTTATTTGCATTGGTAATTACCAAAGATTCAAGCAATTGAAAATTTACCAATGGCTTAATTGTTGGTAACTGTCACCAACAGTTTAACGCATTGGCAATTATCAATGATTTGACCATTAGTAAATTATTCATTGGAAAATTAACAAATTTTAGTAATGGAAGTTGGTTCATCTTGTCTATGACAGGAAAATGGGATTATTTACAAGTTTACTCCTTGATCTTACTAGAAAGGTTCATGGAATTGCAAAAGTTACATTTTGACCATTACAACAGACATCTGCTGGGATAAGTCAATTTTTTTATGTTTAGAATTATTTTTCGATATGCTCTTTTATGGCTATTTTTAGGTGATTAGTCTTTAATTAATTTGAGAGCTGGGATCTTAGGATTTGGAGGTAAGTGGCTATCAGTTTTCTAAACTAATTTTTTTTATATTTTCTTTAATTGGCTAGAGTATTGAATTGCTCCTAATCTCATTTCTTTGAAGTTAACTAGGAGATGTTCCTGCGCTTCGCAGCATGCATATAGTTGTTACTTGGTCATTAAGAAATGTGTTTGGCAATTAGATTGGATACATTATATGCGTTCAACTCATCTACATTGATTATTTCAAAATATTACATGGTCTTCTCATGGATTACATAGTGTCTGTATAGTTTTCTCATCTATTACATAGTCTGCGTAAATAACTACATGACAGTTGCTTCATGCGTTGTTGTCCATGGTCTACTTCCATCACTTGATTGCTGTTTTCCTCAGTTTATTCACTGTGTGCTTGTATGTGTACACACATACACACATTTATATGTATGCATGTATGTTTGTGTATCCCAAATGAAGATTGGCATTCAATTCACATGATTAATTAGTTACTTAATACATAAGGTTTAAAACAGATTAGAATTAGGTATAATCAAGCTAATTAGTATACCATCATTCTTTTGACTCCGTTTTTATGGAGGGGGGATTTTCGTTCTTTTACTGTATTCCTCCTTATTCTAACAAGCAAATATAAACAGTAATTAAATTATCTTTCCCGCCGATCCAATGAATAAGTGTAAGGGTAACAAAGTCTGAAATTATTATGTTGAAATAAGAAGAAGAAGGGGGGAAAGTTGCAGTTTATTTAAGATATATAAAGAGAATTAATGAGGCGAAGGGAAGTGGGTATCCTATGTGCAGACATGAGGCAGACGCAATAAGGTGAAATTAAATGACATATGGCATGCACTCCATTTAATGCCTTAAAATGTTTTCCGTTTGAAAAATACTGTTATATTGCATTTATGTTTATAGTAATTCACCTATTATTAACGTAACAAATTTAATTATAATTGCTATTAATTAAGTTTCCTCGACGCATTCAATGTGGGAGGTAGTAGCAGGTGTAAATTGCATGATTAGACCGTAATCTTTAATTATTGATTCATTTTTAATCCAAACCTCTAACTCGCACGTTTCGATTCCTTAATTCTGTTTAAACGTTTTATTTTGAATTTTTGGGTGACAGAACTCGTTAGTTTAGACGGAAAATGCTATGTCAGTATAGAATTGAAGGGAAAAATTCTAACTTTAACCACTGAAGATTTTTTCCTTCAACAAAAAATTTTTAAAACATTGAAATCTAACAAAAAACTCCCTTCTTCATCTCCACCTCCTCTCGACCTCCCAGATTCAGACTTGTAGGAATCGAGAAATCACAATTCAAATGGTGCTTCGAATGAATTGATTGGTCCTTTAAACAAATCAATGAATAAATAGTTCTTTGAACAAATCAACTGATGCTTGAACGAATTAACAAATCAATTGATGCTTCGAATGATGGACCTCGAGATGACGATGGAGGTCGTGGCGGAGTGAAGGTGCTTTGAATAGTGGTGATGGGCAGGCGCGGAGTGATGGCGCTTCGAACAATTGCAACGGTTGAAATTGCAAATCACCGGTTGATATCCACGGTTGAAATCACAAATCGTAACGGTTGAAATGGCCGAGCCACCGCGATTCAAAACGAGAGTGCGGATCTCCGATGGATGAACGATGGCGACACTTCTTTGAATCAAACGATGGCGCTCTTCCAATGTCCATCCCCTCGATTCAATTCTCTGATGAAATGTTGCCAAATCGTCCCAGACGCTCCGACTTATCTTCCTACTGCTGCCATCATCTTCCATCGCCATCGCGATTAGGTTTCGGTGAGTCAACAACACTACCATCACTCACCCAGTCATCCCCGACGAGTTTAGGATCATCGCCAAGTCGCTCGGAGTCACTTCTATTCTCTCATCAAGGATGCTTTGATTTCCTTCTATAGGTTGAGTCAACGAACGGATAAGCTCGGGCGAGTCGAGGAGGACGGTGGTGGCATTGATAATTAAGGCAGGTGTTGGACGTGTTCTTGGTGACCGCGGAGGAGGCGGTAGAGCGGAGGAGGGAGAAGCAGCAGTGGGAGAAGCTGAGATGAGAAATGGAGGTTTTTGTTAGATTTCAATATTTTAGGAATTTTTTGTTAAAGGGAAAAGTTTTCAAGGATTAAATTCAAAATTTTTCCCTACAATTCTATGCTGATGTGGCATTTTTTATTTAAACTAATGAGTTACATCACCTGAAGTTCAGGTCTAAAATGAAACGTATAGTCAAAATGTGCAAGTTGGAGATTGGGGTTAAAACTCAAACAATAATTAAAGGTCAGGATCTAATTGTGTAATTTACCCATAATAGCAGTGTTCACTAATTGCCAATTTTGATACATGATAATTTAGTGGGTTGAATAATTTCCCCTCTTTGATTTACACATATAGAAATGTTTAATATGAAACCCTCACCAGCACACAATTGAACTTAGCAATGACTTTACCTGAATTGACCCAATAGATACCTTTAGAAAATCAAATTATCCCCAAAAATTTCATGAACAGAACTACATCCACAGCAACACAAACATACACCACAATAATGGAATACTACCATAAATATAAGTTCTTATTCCATAGGACTAACATCAATAAAGGGGGACAACAAAAAGATTGAAAAAAAAACAGAAACAACCATTTTAATACGTGGGATATGACTGGACAAAGGAAAAGCCAACGGACTTAAATGCATCGGCAGTACATATAGGAAGGCGGCAACACAATTATTCCATTGCACATACACATGGAAATACAAAGTTGAACTGACAGAGAACAGGGTACAGAACGCAACAACTGCAAAAACTGGAGGCCCGAACTCCACATTAACCCCAAAGCACAAAGAACTATAACCCTCCTCCGCTTTAATGTTTTATATAGATTTTTTATTTTAAAGCATGTGTTAATTTTTTATTTTAAAGCATGTTTGATTGATTCCATTTTCGAACCCACTTTGAACTCGGAATTTTATTTTCTATTCTTCTGAGGTTTATGCTACAAACGTTTCACGCTTAAATTTACCTAAAATAATTATGTACATTGGTCTTTCAAAAAATTATGTACATTGTTTTAAAAAAATAATTATGCATTTTATGTACATTATGGTAAAACCATTGTGGTCTCATTTTATCATTTATACTACTCCTTCTACTCCAAAATATATATTAGTCATTTTTCAGTTTTTGTAAATTAAAATTATGAATGTTGAGACAAGAATATATTATTTTTTTTCTCGAAAAATTCTAATTATAAATAAAAAAATTACTTTCCAGTCCTTCTAAAAATTCAAAAACTATTGTACTAATTTTGGATTAAAAAAACCATAAGTATTCCTAATAATACACATCTTAGAAACAAATTTCAAGCAATTCGAAAGTTTGAAATTTAGTTTAGGTTTTCATGTTTATTTTCTTTTACTTAATAGCACATTTACATATATAAGCTACTTTAAAGAGAATGATAAAGTTTAGAAGAAGTTATATAAAATATGTAAAGGTGATAAAATTTTAGGACACATAAAATAGGAAAAGTGACAAATATTTTAGGACAATGGGTGTATGAATTTTTTTTTCTGTTTTATTAAAATTTCTCATTATGTTATTTATATTTATTTATTTATTTTTACATTTTAGTGGTTTGTGCAATGTTTCCTATAATTACAATAATAAATATTCATAAGTTTTACCTAATGGGAATGATGCAAGAATATGCATAATTAAAGAAAAGTAGACAAAAACAGTGACCCACTTCATTGTGAGATAGGCTTTTCCTTTTCTTTTCCCCGGAAAAAATAAATGTGGCCACTTGTTCCATCATTGAGCTAAAAGAAGATGTTACATTTCTTACATACCAGGATTACCTGAAAGAAAACAAAATAAAAAGAACTTGCAGGAAAGCTAAAAGCATCATCATCGATGCTTCGGTTCTCATCTCATAAAAACTGAATTTGCAAGTAAGGTAAGGCGGAACCTAGCGTTGAAGCATGGCTAGCGAAAGCTCGGATCAGCGGCAGAGAAATATTGCAGGACGGAGGCAGAGGTTCCGTGAGCTCTGTTGTAGCAGCAGCAATACTAAACAAGCTGCTGAAGAGAGCATCAAGCAGCTGCAATCCAACATCGATGCCCAGCAAAGCGAAGAGGCCCGACTACGGGGGACGCTGGCAAAGCGGCAAGCCTTGCTCATTGACATCAAGAATGAGAGAGACAAACTGTCGGCAGAGCCGAAGAGGTGTTTTCAATGGAAGCACAACAAGCACCTGCACCAGCTTGAAGGGGAGATGGCTAGAGTATTAGAGTTGGTAAAAAGAAATGAGCAAGAGATTTTAAGTGCCACTGTCAATGACAGGGACCGCATAAAGGCCCAATTACGGGGGTGGCTGGCCGAGTTACAGGCCCGGCTTGTAGACATCAAGAACGAGAAAGACAAACTGTCGGCACAGTCGAAGAGGCGTTTTCAATGGAAGCACAACAAGCGCCTACACCAGCTTGAAGGGGAGATGGCTAGAGTATCACAGAGGAAGGATATGTTATCAGATTTTATACAAAAATTTGAGCAGCATATGTCAAGACGATATCCATCGGCAAGTGCCACTGTCAATAATACCCAACCAGACGGTCTAGAGCTGCCTGCTGATGACATTTTCTGTATATCCAAGTCTGTGAAACGAGCTGCTTGCCAGATGTTGGTGGCCCTAGAGGATCAAGAGGTGCACTTGATTGGATTGGTTGGTGTCCGAGGAGTTGGCAAGACGACAGTGGCGAGACTGGTGGCACATAAAGCTCAAAGATCTCGACTTTTTGATCTGGTTTTGATGATTGATTCACATAGCAGGAAGCGGTTTGAGCCGGATAGGGACAAGATTTGGCATCAAATGGCTGCCCTACTTGGGGTGGAAGATACTCCACAAAGCGCTACATCTAGATTAAATAAAAAATTGGAAGAAGGGAAGAAGATTTTGATCATCCTTGATGATGTTTGGTGGAGAAAGCCTAAATTTGAGGCTTTAGGAGGAATTCCATATGGCCAACACTGCAAAATTCTTGTCATCACTTGTCTTCCCCATGTCTGTGCCGGCATCGGTTGTCATGCAACTATTCAACTCAATGGCCTTACCATACAGGAAGCAAGGGAATGGTACGAAGACATAATTTTGAGAATTAAGGATCGGCTGTCACGAAGTATTTTTCGGCGCCAGCAAAGTGGTCATGCAGAGAAGAAACTTAAGACTTGGGAAAAAGAGATAGTTGAAGCATCTCAAGGTTTGCCTTTCTCAGTTGTAACTATAGACCAGGAATTACAGAAGCTACGATCATTCAAAACCTCTGCCCAGGATTTAGTGAGAGAGATCAACGAAGATGTATTCAAATATCTCAAGCTCCATTATGATTACTTGAGTGACCAAGAAAGTAAGTCATTTTTCATACTGTGTTCCCACTTTCCTGAAGATTACTGCCCTACGTTTGAACAGTTGACAAGATATGCATATGGAGCCCTTCAAAAATCATTTCAGAGTATAGGTTCCATCCACGAAGCAAGGAGAAAAATACATGGCATAATCTTCGATCTCCAATCTTATTCGCTGTTGGAAGTTCACGAAGATCAAGTTGTCAAGATGCCTGACTTGTTTCACAGGCTTGCTCATTGGATAGCTGAACAAGATGGCCAGACAATCCTAGCAGGATCTAATAGCAATGATTTTCTTGACATCTTTCCTTCGCTTTCCATAGCCTTTGTAAGCAATAAACAATTGAAGGACATTCTCGGTCATGATGCCTTGGAATGTACAAAGCTTGAAAACATGATTGCCTTCACCAAAGAAGAAGAAGAAGAAGAAGAAGAAGAGGGCAAGGATCCAGTAACATATGTCACTTCAGTTTGCAAAGGGATGAAAAGCCTCAAGGTTTTGTTCTTGTTGGATTGCTCCAGTAACATTTCTCACTTCGGTTTTCGGAAGGATAAAACACGAAAATGTTTATCACTAGAAGGACTTCAACATTTGACAGACCTTCGGACATTACAGTTGCAAGGTTACAAATTGAAGGACCTTCCTTCCTTGGGGAAGTTGAGTAATCTTGAGATTCTATGCGTCATTTCTTGCGACATTGATGAGCCACCAGATGTATTAGGCGAACTGTGTAGCCTAAAGTTGCTGGAGCTGTCTTATGTGAACCTTCCTGCATTGGTATCTCTTGATTGGATAGGACAACTTTCCAAACTTGAAGAGCTACATATGACTGATATTAGCATAAAGGTGCCTGATTCTTCCGTCCCGACGATAAAACGCCTTGAACTGAAGGGCGTGAATCAATTGGAGGTCCTCAAACTCGAAAGATGCTACTTGGAATGCCTTGTGGATGCAACAAAATTGAAGGAAGTACAAGAAGATATGGAAGGTTGTAGCATCGAGACAACAAACCAGATGAAACCAATCCTTGTATTCCCAAATCTAACCAACTTGGAGCTGCGGAACTTATATCGCATGTCTTGCCTGTGTAAGGGGGAAGCACATATAAGCCTTGAAAAGCTCAAGGTTATGGTTATAAACTGTTGTGAACTGGATGAATATCTGTTTCCCACCTATGTTGTTGAAGGCCTAAACGAACTAGAAATCCTCCACATATTTGATTGTGACAAATTGAAGTCGATTTTCAAAAAAGACCCTGTTGTTAAGTCCCTGTGCTTGCCCAAGTTGATGGCCCTAAAGATAGAATCATGTTATAGACTGGAATATGTTTTCCCAGACTCCTTGGCCAAAGGTCTTCCACAGTTGAGAGAGCTTGAAATAAAGGGGTGCCATGATTTACGGCATGTCTTCATGTGTAATGGGGAGGCAAGTAACCTGCAAACTCATGCCTTTGTGCTCCCAGAGTTAAAGCGCTTGTGTTTTAACAATTTACCAGCTCTGAGGAGGATCGGAAAAGGAGCAGACATTTTAGAGGCACCTCTAGAAGAGTTAGACGTAACTTCATGTACTGAGCTAGAACCTTTCGTCATCACCCTGCAGAAGAATGATCATGATCATCCAACATTAAAGGTATTTCTCATCATTCATTTTCCTTTCTTATATTTTCTTATATAGTCAGGTCCGTTGTTGTTCTAAATGTTTTGCAGAATTCGTTCAACATGAACTCAAATAATTTTTTTTTTTTGACCTTTTCTTTAATTCTTTTGTCCAGAGACTGAACTTAGAATTCTGTGGGAAACAGAGCTTGGAAGAAGAAATCTACTCCGCTTTAAGAGAAAAGTCAGAAAGTTTGTCACGTTTTATGGTGATAAGTTCTACTGAATTATTTGATCATGAAGGTGACCCTTATCTTTCAAGCCTAAAGCATCTAAGACTGGGAGAAGGGCTTAAATTGACAGCTTTATGGAGGGGACATGCCCAGGTCATCGGAATGCAAAATCTTGCTCACCTAGAACTCCACAGAGTCAATCTGAGATATGTCTTCACGCCGACAAGTGTACGAAATATTCCCCAACTGAAGCATCTGAGCATAACTTCTTGTCATGAACTGGAGTACATAATTGAAGATGATCAACCTTCCGGTTTAATAACAGCAGAAACTCGAACTCAATACCGTCCTACATACTTCCCTAACTTGGCCGAAATCGAAATCAAGAATTGCAGCAAGTTAAAAAGTGTGTTCCCTGTCAGCCTTGTGCAGTTTCCAAAACTCAAGAGCTTCATAGTAGAACACTCAGATTCTTTAACACAGATATTCACAGATCAGGAAGCACAGCCAGGTGCCAGATATCATCAGAGTTCAGAAATGGAGTTCCCCATGCTAAGAAAATTGTCACTTGTTGAGCTACCATCTCTCCTATGCTTTGCCCCGGTGGGTTACCATTGCATCTTCCCTTCTTTGAGCTCTCTGACAATTAAAGCATGCCCCAGAAACAACACCAGAATCATGCCTGACGAGCTGAGTGGATGTGTCTACGGGAAAACCGAGGTAACCTCCCAAATCAATTTCCGTTCATTTCCTTCGGTAAAAATACATGTACTAGCTAGTTCTTTAAGACATATTCTGGTTCTTCTCTTATTATAGATACATAAAAGATTAGCTAGATCAATTAAGTTAGCGAAAAATTGTAAGTAATACAATATTCTTGATAGACGATACTATTGTCCTCCCAAAATATATACCACATCTCAGTGGAACTTAATGCATTTTGAAATAAATAAAAAAATTGTCGAAAAAATAATTAAGATATATAATAGGTGATGGTACGTGAATTTTTTTAGCACTTGCGTTGCAAGTAAATATCGCATGTAATCAAAGATAATATAGTAATTAGAATCATTTGACTACTAATACATCCATTGTAGATAAGAAGATGTTATGAAAGATAAAATTGAAGGCTTTAAACATGGACGAACTTTTCAAGTTTTTACCTTTATTGATCGGCTTCTTTATGTACACTAGGCGTTGCCCCATTTGGCTGCATCTTCTTCAACTCCAGTGATGGACACAGCTCAACCATTAAATCTATTGCAATTCTCGGGGCAAGGCTATGATCCTTGGAGTGTAGCAATGAAGACGTTTTTAGTGTCACAAGATCTATGGGAGATTGTCGAAAAGGGAGTTGGTAGGTCCCCATCAAATGAAAACAAGAAAAGAGATGCCCAAGCTCTATCCATTATTCAACAATCATTAACAAAGAAAGAGTTGTATCAGATGATTGTTGGAGCAAACTCTGCACGAAAGGCATGGAACATTTTGGGAGAAAAGTATCAGGGAGACAGGCAATACAATAAAAAGGTGCATGCCTCATTACAATTAAGTCTTAACCTTTCTCACTATTTTCTTTACACCATTAAGCAACCATTAGTCGACATTAAAAAAAAGACTACTTCACTTTTATATGAAGAAAAAAATGATAATTTAAACCTGCAATAGTAACTAAGTAGATTGAATTAAAATGTATTATTGTTATTATTATTATTATTATTATTATTATTATTATTATTATTATTATTTTCAAATCTCAAGATTAGTACACTTTGACAAAAATTGAGGAGCATATGTGTAATTGACCCAATCATTAACATCCCAATGTTTTGTTTTGTTCTATCGGGGTCCCAAATCGGACAAAGGCAAGCTCGCCTCTCATCCGCTACGTCAATGTTCTTGATCGGCTAGAGGAGCTATTTGCAGATGAATCAAGTGGTAATGGATAGCTCAAAATAGTAAAATTTTCGATTACTGGTATTTCTTAAAATTTCTTCCTACATTGAGGGGGTAAAAGGGAAAAAATGGTGATGTTCTTAGTTACTGTTTTAAGCATGTTAAGATACTCCAAATTTAGACACCATGGACTTGAACTCAGTTATTGTTCTGCTTTATTATATTCTCCATAAAAAATCTCTTGCAAATTTCCCTGATTGTAAATATTGAAAATGTTGTGTCACATAAACTAGTGGTGTCTCCCCTAACTTTGGCTGCCTTCTCCTTATGCTGGTACAACCAAGGCAATATGAAAAAGAGCAGAAATTTTCTTCATACTAGCCAAACAGCCATGGATGCCTAATCTAATTCTCTGCAGGATTTTGCAATTTTATTGAAGAGAAAAGTCTTAAACCTCACAATGTTTGAGCAATTCATCACATTCAGAGAGTTGGTTAAACTAGAGTCTGCAGAAAAAGTTAGGGCAATAAGGGTACTGTAAATGTTTAGTGTTCTCCTAATGAACAATGTTGATGTTTAGGACTGTTAATTTGCTGTGCATCTAATCTGATCATTCTAGTACTGTGGTGGAAGTGAACTGCCTAATTGTGCTTAAGATATTTGTTTTGCAGGAAATTCACTAGTCTCAATTTCTAAGTGTGCGCACAACATTATTTATAAGCCCTTGAGCTAATTCATCTCACCCCCTTATTTCTCTTAATTATGTTGTCCACAGATGAACAGGAAGGGCAGACTGAACCAGCTAGCTAATGTACTTATTACTATGGGTGTCATACACTGCAGGTTTGAAATTCAATGAGCTTTTGTTGCCCTTTGATTCTGTGTTAAGGGCAATGTTTAAAGAATACCTTTCATCTTCTTTTCAGGAAGTAACAATCAGCTATGAAAAGTTAATAAGATTTCCCAATGTAATAATCCTACAAAGTGGTGGAACTTCTGTAATGTTATTTTACTAAGAAGAGTTGTCTTACTGCTAAACTCGATTAATTAAACTCGTTTATGACATTCTACCATGTAATAATGCCTTAGCAGCTATCCTTAAGGCTCAGGTGTTGGTTTCAGACTACATATGTTTTTGTGTTGAAATACTGCTGCAGCTATGTGTGTGTGTGTGTGTGTGTGTGGTTTATAACTTAATTTGTACTACTTTTCTCAAACCTCTCATTGATTACAATATGTGTGCTTATGCCTTTAAAATAACTCCTTCCCTTAAGATGACTATTAATGCTACTTAGGGAGGCTTGAAATGTGATTGTTACAGGTCATATGAGGCAACAAACTGGGGAGATGGGTAGATTGGATATGCAGGTCCTATGCTGAAGAGAATTTATCAGTTTTGATGCCTTTTCTACATTGTACAAAGTGCATAGTATCCGATTACTACTAGCATCATGTTTCGTGAGAAATATATAGTTTTTAAAAATAGGGTTTCAATTCATATAAAATTTCAACCAATAACTACTAATATATAGTATAAAATAATCGTTGAACACTTATCAACAAGCTCTTCCAAATACAACCTAAAATTAGTAAATCCCACATTAACAGAGCTCAAAATCTAGACAAAATTTCAAGAGATTAACTAGTGAACAACCAAAACATGGAATGATTGACAATATCTATATATATAGCCCAAAAAGTTAGAGGAAAATTGAAGGTGGGTTGTTATCTTGGTGACAAGTTTAGTGGGAGGACATAGGTTTGTCCTGCAGAACTTGCACTGATCAGTGTTACTAAGCGCATAAAGGACATAAGAAATATCCTCCCCTATCTCAGTTATTGGTTTGGTCTGGTTTGGAAAAACACATGATCGATGACTCGTTTAGGAAAGATGAGCAAGAATGTGGGATCAGCACTCATATTGCTAAGCTTCTAGCCCAATAAAAGTTAAGTATATTGTACAGATTGGTAATTGAGACCT